>JACMIJ010000091.1:0-30783 GCA_014805365.1 Koerneria luziae | reverse complement strand
ATCAGCTGATACATACCATCGGTCCGATTGAGGAGAGCTGCCTGATACCGCGGAGGGGGCGAATCCGCATGCATCGGTCCGTGCAGATGCTTCATATCAGTCATCGACGCTCCTTCCGAAATCATATCTGCAACAGATTGTCACACACGCTGCGGGTGAAGAGGGGCGGTGAATGGGAAGAAGCTTGAAGCTGTGCAAGGACAAGAAAGTATAAATCATGTAGGGCAGGCTCTGCAATAAGAAATAGCAATATATAGCAACCAAGTACAAAGTGTAATGCTTAGCACGAACCTCCTCTAAGATGGTTCCCTCCCGGATGGTTGATCCACAGATCTCCATTGTGCTGGGCGGACGACTTCTTGCCGGGGACGTACCCGGGTGACCTCCTCTTTCCTCCCCTCAGGCAACACACCGTCAGCAGAACGACGACCAGAATCAGGAGAAGGACGAGGGCAGCAGCCACTGCCACGTGGAGGGGATTCCATTGTGACGGCCACCACGACGGAGATGCGCTCGCGTTGCGGACGCGTGTCGACTGCGACACGGGTGCGCCAGAGGGAGCATACACCTGCACCGATGACATCGGGCCGAATCCTGAACACAACGATGTAGAACACATTGGCACGGAGTGGATGGACAGACCACAAAGGGATACCTTTGACATTCTTGGCCTGGATCTTGAAGAAGTACTTGGATTTCGGGAGGAGTGAATTGATCGCATGAGAAAGCCGCTCTCCTGGCACGCTCACCTCCAAACACAACATACAGAAGGACAAACATCAAAAATAAGGGAAAAGGAATAAGCAACTTTTTTCGGTGTGAAGCCGTATACACGTTTTGCTTTGGTTCCGTTAAGGAATAACACACAATGTTTGATACACGTTACCTTGGCATTAGGCCAAGCACAACCTGTACATTTCATTGCATGTCAAGCACCAAAGCCTGGCATGCAATGAAACTAATACAGAAGGCATTTTTCTTTGTTGCGTTCCTTTTTTTGTTTCAGGAGACGACCTGCTACCGTTTTACGCGAAATGTGACGCAATTGATCATTTAGACCACGAACCTGTGTCCACTCTTCGTCTCTGGCAGTCGATCGATCCGTGTAGAATAGAAGATATTCTTCAATCTCCCCATTTGCATACTTGGGTGGTTGCCAGTTGACGGTTGCAGATTGAGGGTCTCCAGACACCGCAGGGAGAATGGTCAGATCCCTCGGAGAGGAGGAGGGAGGGGCGGGGAGGGTCCGATTCCTCACGGCCATACTCCACGCACTCAGTGAGGGGACGGCCACCCGCACTGCGAATTCGTATTCCGTCGCTGGCTTGAGATTCTCCACGACAACCGACGTCTCGGAGGAATTGACATATCGAAGGAGCATTCCATCGGAAGACGAGGTGTACTTGACAGTGTAGATGGCATCCAACCCACTCCCACTCCATGTCACCCTCATACTCGTTGGAGAGAGAGTGTGAGCTCGCACCTCCAGGGGGGAATCCATTCCATCCGAATCACCCTCGAACACACCCGAGTCCATAGCCGAAGCATGTGTCGTCCTGTAATGGAACGAGTTGACTGGTCGCCCTTCCAATAGCAGCTTGTCCACAATCACAGACCTGACAGTTTCGTAGATGGGGAAGCCGCTTCCTTGTCGATTGAATGCGCGGACGGACACGACGTAGTCCCGGTCGGGTTTGACCCCCGTGATACGGTAGTGGAGAGTGTGTGCATCCACCTTCTCCGTCAACACATCCGGCACATTCTGACCCCAGCCGATCTCAAATATTAGGTGCTCATTCCCATCTCATCAGTGTTGGCTGGTGGAAGCCAACCAACACTGACCAAAACCAAAACATATCATTTTTAAAAACCTGGTTAGCAAGGAAAACAACGACAAGGTGACGTTACACATACTAATCATGCTAGAAACTGTTGAAATAGCAATCCTTAAAGTGCCTAAAACAAAGTTTTAACTTTTTAAAGACATCAGTAATGACCGGAGTTAGGGGCGTAAGTGGTGTAGCGGTAAGAGGCGCTCTATGCCACGTTGTAGACCCGAAAACGTCCCTACCCAACCAAGGTGTCATCCCTCCGGGGTCGGTAATTGGTGATATTCATTAAAGTAATAGGTCAGGCGAAAAGGTTGGCCAACTCCGGAATTAAATGCCCCACATGTCCCGGCCTCTTCGGGACCCCCGCAGGTGAATAAGCCTTGATTCGGGAGAGCCTCACTAATGACCGGAGCTCGCTCAAGACTTCCAACTGTCTCATCTCGTCATGACCAGCAACACCACCACCAATCATTAGGATGATTGTCGTTGTAACCTCATTGTCAGATCGACCAAACTACCAACTTGTCAAATGCCTTACGTTCACCTCAGATTTAGAGGTGAAGACTCACAGGGAGACGATGGTTCTGATGAGGAGCCGTACCTGATAACCTCGAATGACAACTCGCGAGTCGGAAGGAGGGAGCCATTGAATTAGGATATAGTCTTGTCCGGCAGTTTGTGTGAGTTCTCGAGGAGCTCCGAGGACGGTTTCCTCCTTGTCCTCCAATGGAGTGTCGACAGTCAGCCAATCAGAGAAGGGACCGGTTCCATTCTGATTGAGAATCGCCATTCTGACAGTGTACGATGTGCCCGGTTCGAGGTCCTCGATGGTGTAGGAAGTGGCCGGCGCCGCCACCTCCAACGTGTGCGCCTTGCTTCCACGAGCCTCAAATGTGCACATAAGGAACAGAGTTGGAAGAAGAAGACAGTGCCAAGAAGATAGCCGGACGCACTACCAATCACTTCCTCCTTGTCCACAGGTCTACCGTCTCATGCGCAACATAGATCGCGTACAAACGGAGTTTTTGAAGATAACCAATTTTTGTACTTCAAGCACAATAGATAAATCTAACATTTTTTATGATGCACAAAAAAGAGGGTGGATTATTTTGCAATAATTTCACTAACAACACGTATTTTAAGCATACCTTGTTCTTATATTTGAGTCGATAAGCGGTGATTGGTCCATTGCTAGTTACGGTGTCGGGTGTTTTCCAGGTTGTCCGTATGGAGGTGGACGAGAGAGGAGCGACGGCAATGTCAGGGGGAGGACCGGAGGGAACATCTGACAGGGTGCGGACATGGACATCCGATGACAGGCCGGGCCCGTTCTCGCCCTCCGCTTCGACTCGAATCAAATACTCCGTGTACTTATCCATTCCATGCAATGTGTACGCTGTCTGTGATACCTGCCAACATATACAACTTTCGCTGAGGAATAAGGGAAGACATTAAAACCAAATCAAAACCCCGCATGTATTTACAAATTCAGTTTAATAGAAACGGAAACGTACAACAATCATGGTTTCCTTCTCGTTGTCCTTTCCTCCTATGCGTAGATAGAACAATTTGTATCCACGAGGGGTCGGTCCATTCTGCGGGGGCTTCCACGTCACTTGGATTGTCTCCGACCCAAGGGCTACTGCCTGTAGATTCGACACCGCATTTGGAACACTCTCTGCAAACAAATGTCATGAAATATGACAAATATTTAGTATTACATGGGTAAAACAACAACTGTACACATACGTTCTTTGACGGTCTGCAGGTAGATGGTCTTGGAGCTGTTTCCCATTCCGGCTTCGTTCTCTGCCACCACACGTAGTTTGTATACGGTATTTGGATGGAGGTCATTCAGGGTACGAGAGGTCGACGACGAATTCGCAAAACGCTCCCTGTACAATATTCATCCCTCACTGTATGCCAAACAAGTTCATCTTTCCCTATATAAACATTTTAAGACCACTCTAATCTCGCATATATGTTCCGCGCAAGTGTGTAGCAGGAACATATAATAGAAAGGTGACACGTTTCAATAACATAGAATCGCTAACATAAGATAATTTAAGACACCTGTTGAAAAGGCCAGACTGCCATATCTGATCCGTCAATCGAAACACCTGTCATTACTACCAATGGTGTATACTACGACTTTTTGTACAGTTTTATACCCTCACTTTTAGTAATTAGGTTCATATTGTTCACATCTGCACAGACCAACCAACTTTAACAATAATATAACATATAAACAATACCCTTCTTCTTTTGAGTTCACCGGGATTATCCCCAGATGAGATCCCGGTGAGGCCCCGGTCGGTCAGCATATAGAAACCCTATCCGATCTGTCCCAACGTTAACCGAGAATAGAACTTTTTTCTAATTTATCTTTACAATTCTCTAATTTTGTAAACATATTGAAAATTGAATAATAACGAGATAACGAACCGATCGCTGCCCTCGTCCCTGTAGTACACGTGATAATTGATGATCCGCCCATTCTTCTGGACGGGCGCATCCCATGAGATGACGGCGTCGCGCGAACCGACGGACTTCACACGGACATCCAAGGGGGCGGAGGCCAGGAGGGGCTCCCCCGACGAGGCCGCCACCGCTGACGAATCTAGACAATGCACAGTGGCTGAAGGAGCAAAACACTCAAGACTCCGAACAACTACTGAGGGGTCCAGCAGTACTGCCAAATTAACTTTGTGTAAACTTTGAAGTCATGCCCTCCGTCCTTGAAGCGGTTGTACCAATTCTAAATGTTACTGTGGCTGATATCATCCTCAGCGAATGCAGCAGTGATGTTGTGATGGGCGGTGAGAGCGGAGGAGCCACAATGGTACTGAGATACCCCATTCCAATAGAGGTCAAGCCAGGACCTCCGTGGGCGCGCTTATGTAGCCAGGGACTGGTAGCACTGAGCAAGCTCTTGCCGTGCATGACTTCATCCGTGAACAGGGTTCATAACACACTATGATTTTTTTTGCCCAAGAACTTTTGGACCAACCTAATACTTCAAAACGTATGTTACGTATTTACATAAAATGACATAACCAAGCCCCGTTTTTAGGACTGAGATTTCTGTTTGAACAAAGACTCTTATGAAAGGCCGCTATTAAGATCGCACAATTTTGATTGCATCAAATTTATATGTATTCACAGGTAACTGCAGTGTCCAAGTTAAAACAATTTGTAGGTTTTGGACCCCTCAATAGTTTGTAGCACCCCTCAGTGAAGGGTGGGACGAGATTCACAGTAGTAGACATCGAGTAAGATAATGATAGCCACAGCATCCAGTTAGTAGTGGACATATTCTGACCATTAGATAGCACCCAGTTAGTAGTGGACATATTCTGACCATTAGATAGCACCCAGTTAGTAGTGGACATATTCTGACCATTAGATAGCACCCAGTTAGTAGTGGACATATTCTGACCATGGGAGGGCGCCTCGTCACTTTGCCTGTCCCCCACTCCGTATGTTGCACGCGTCTTTATCGCTGAATGGCAACATGTCTGCCCCGACCAGAGAGTCACAATGAAAGATAAGATGCGATGGGACAGAATGCCATGGGAAGCAAAACATTCCCCCTCTCCTACACAACTTCTATTAGCAAAACCAATTCGGTCATTCAATGACTACCGTAATGGAAGAAATCGTATTGTGGAGACATTGTCCCAGTTATAAAAAACATATGCAATTGGCAGACACAATGAAGAATAGTAGCGAGGTCGAACAAGATAACTTCCCTACCCGAGATTCCATCGACGAGAAGTTGTACAGCGGCCTGTGTGGATCCGCCCTCGTTCTCTGCCATGCACTCATACACTCCTTGGTCGGTTTTCACTACTCCGAGGATACGAAGGCGATTCGCGTCGATGACAAAGTATTCACTGGCAATCAACGCTTCGCCATTCTTGAACCATGAGATCGATGGAAGGGGACGACCAGACGAGAAACACTCCAACTGAACAAGCACTTTCCACAGCTCAGGGGGGTGTTCTCCGGAAAGGAGAAACAACATACAACATATATATGACACTCTGCTTCATCTCTACTCCACTTCAGGTAGCAACACTTCCCTTCCCTGCATTACTTTTTTTTCGGAAAGAGCTGTGTGGGAAAATAATTATTCACAAACATAAAGGAAAAGCATCGTCAAAGTGTGCGAGCTAATTGTGGGATCAGAGGGGGGGGGAGGGGTGGTTAATAGGCAGATGCATACTCGCTACTCAATATAAGCATATTAAAGGAGCATTTAAAAGTGCAATAATAGCGACGAATACCTCGACATCGGATTTCTCAGCAGCCACTTTATCCTCCGGCCGAGTCGTTATATGCGGATTCACTGCAACAACACATCCCATTCCGAGATTCACACTGACATTCCATCATTCGAATGAATAGCAGAGGAAATGACTGACCAATGACGGAGAGGAAGGCACTTTTCTCCACGGCGTCCGTCGAATCAGAAACCCGACAGGAATACGAACCCGCGTCGTCTCCACTCACTTTCTCGATCAACAGAGACGATGTTCCCACCTACAAACAACACTTCCAGGCTAACTAAGGAACACACTTTCAAATCGCTATTACCGCACATTTTCCCAATTCCGAAGACATTTCACCGTTCATTAGAGCAAAATCTTATGCAAACATAAGAAAAGAATGAAATCGTCGAATGGAGTCAAAAGAGTGCATATTATTACTATGAGCTGAATCATTCAAATCTTCCAATGAACTGAAACGACTATACGAGTCGATTCGAGAGTCAAAAATAAAAAGCGTCAATTCGACGATAGCACACAACTGTTCACTCCAGAACTCACTTTTGCAGTGGAGCCTCTTCTCTCTGCCCTGTTTTTTTGTTGCTTCTACACCTCTTGCTGACCCCTGTTCCTCTTCCCTTTTTTCTTATGTGCGCAGTCCATTCTACAGGAATTGAAGAGCATGGCTTGTCCTATCCCTTCTTTACCAGGATTTGTCTAATAGAGCGAAAAACATTGGTTGAAATACTTCCACACCGCCCAACAATAACGAGTGCAAAGCGATGTGAAAAATGATTATACGATACCTTGTGTACATTTCCGCCAGGATGGAGTTGTTCCGAGTTCTTTGTCCAGATGACCTCGAGGTTCGATTGACCGTACGCCAGACACTCCAACACCACCGATTCTCCCGAATGCACCTTCTGTGATTGTGGAGACAACACTGTGTGCACCTCCGTCACTTCCGATGCTCAAACATCAACAGTTACATTAAGAAGGAAACAATTAGCATATTAAAGACAACTTTACCATAAGCACAACAAAAACACTCATTGTACAACTCGTAACCGTGAAGAGAAGGGGCACCGTACCTGGAAGGACAGTGAGGCGAGCAGTTCGACTGGATACGGTATGGCCATTGCGGGTGACGTCACATCGGTATTGTCCCGAATGGTGGTCGGCCACCGAGGGAATCTCCAGTGTATGTGATGGCAAGACAACATCTACAAAGGGAAAGCTCAAAACCATGACATCACACAAACTTCCAATTATCACTGTTAATAGAACAAGTCTTAAGGATAACTGAAAAAATATTACATTTTGAATAAACATCTGGATTCTTTTTACGTATTAGTATTTTTGTTTAAACACCCATCACTCTGTTTGACCATTAATTTTCTATTTGGCTCCTTGGAAAAATCATTCCGCCCAAAAATTATTCCGATGTTTGCTCATTTTGCGAGACGTTGGTATAGGTTAAAAAAGGGGCAGGAATATATTTTCCCGCCCAGGGATCCATACTACACATCCGCTATGGAATCCTCTCACTCTCTTACCGGGTCAGACATCGGACAGCAGCCAGCCTCCCATCTCCTAGCAGATTGATCACCACACAGATTGATCTCATCTCATGATAGCTATTTTCCACTTTCACTTCTCTTGTACAACACACAATTCATATAAACAGTATTAACATCTTGAGAGGGGGGGGGTGCGCATTGGTGAATAAACAATACATGCAATACTCTTAACTATATAGCGTCAATGCATTCCGAAATGTGGGTTCTTTAATGTTCTAAAACTCCAGATGGATGAGCGATCTTTGTAACTTCATGCGTAACAAAATTTCTGACTTCAACAACAGTAATTTTTTTAAAGAATTGACAAAAAATTAAACAGTGCCTTAAACAGTACGAGCGTAAAAAAGTTAAACTAGTGTCATGATCGTGACCAAAATGCTAAAGTAGCACTGGAAGTGATTATGCAGTTGAAGTGACTACTGCGGATGTGTGGTACACGACATCAATCACATCTGCCAATTATAATCCTTTCCTTCCAATTCCCTCTTCCCTTCTTTGATTTACAACCACAATTCCGACATCCTACCAATTCATCTATCAGCCATTCCAACCAAATCACTTTGGAGGACAAAATGCCATCCTAAGAGAAAGAAACAAATTACGCGATTGAAGAAGTTGTTCGTCCTTGAACCAACGGACATCCGTCCCAACCGCTTCCTTAAGGATATCATTAATCAACACAGCATGACATATGCATAACATACTAATCAAACACATCGTATATCCCTTTGAAAAGAACGGGAAAGAAATTATCGATGATGGCAGATAGCATACAACAAAAAGCGTTTGATGTTTAGCCAATATCGGGTGTTTTGGAAGTGTCATTTATGGTATTATTAGAAAGATACGATACAAGCAAACTTCAAGTAACTAACAACTCGACATCGGAAGGCAGCAGGTTTCCCTTTGGGTGTATTTTGATCGGATGGTTCATCGAGCCACTTCATCGACTGTGAGACGAGACCGACTTTGGCTTTTTTAGACAAGAATGTCCATGTGGATCCATCAGGGGAATTGACTGTGACGGAACATTGATATACACCGGCATCAGACGGAGTGGCATCGCCAATACACAATGTGCCGTTCCCCAATTGTTGACTGAAACAACACCACTTATTACAATCGGTACCATTCAGAGACACACATTTTCATAATGGCTTGACCTTTACCTCCTACAATAACGGATGCACCCCCCCCTCCTCCTCCTCCTCCTCCCTGTCCCGGAGTTCCCAACAACACACTTCCGATGTATTTCAGAGGAAACAATACGAGGTACTAGTGATTACACTCATATTTGCCATTTCATAACATTTCTTTCACAAAGCAGTCGGTTTTGGATGTTGGTGGCTTATGAAATGGGTGCTCAGTGAATGGACAGATGGACATTGGCGAATGCATTCATGTGGATACCCTAATCTTCCTCCCTAGTACACGCACAAATGCCCCCAGGCAAACAATGCCCGGCACGTTATGAAGTGTGTATACTGCATATGATACGGAGAAGTATTCGACATGCTAATGAAATACAAGGATGCGTTGTCCACTAGGAAGCGATTGCCCACTTGGGAATTGAATCAAACGCCATCGGGGCCGTCTTATGCACATTTGTTGGCAATTACAGTGAATGGAAGACATACACTCGTTTGGAGAGAATGAGTGGGATTCCATCCTTTTTCCATTCAACTGAGGTCTCTCGCGAGCGAACCAATTCATGTGAACAGTGCAAGAACACGCTCGAGTCGTCGTAGATCCCACTCTCGGGTTCTCGCGCAAAACGGAAACCAAACCAACGAGGATCTGAGCAACAAACTGCATGAGAAATATTCGTTTGCACTGCGCAAGCAAATGACTTGGCAGTTCAGGATTAGCATATGGCCAGATGTGAACGAACAACGAACATCCACTTACCATAGCTAATCGATCGACGGTGATGCCGTTGGTGCGTTATAGACGCGCATCCCACAACCATCAACCATACCCCTGAACAGACTTCATCAAGATCAGTTACTCTTACCTGCCCATACTGCACTCCACATTCTGTGCTCCAATCACGTACCATTCGACAAGCTCATCCTGTCTAAAACACATTATATAGTCCTAGTTGTTAAACACAAGGAAGTGCTGCATACCCCTCACTTTTTGATCCATGTTTATGAACCAAGTAGAGTTTTATGCAAATTTGAGAACATTAATGCTAAAAAGCGAGAAAAAACATACAATCATCAAAAGCATATTGAAAAGCAAATTGTTGTGAGAAAAGTGTGTTTTAGCGCAAACTTTTCTGTGCGGCTTTGTTCAGCCGTCCCACGAGCTGCTAATTGTTCAAAGCCATGGCTATTAAGCTCCACTCACTTGTCAATGTTCCGGATAAAAATTCAAAGGTGCGCATTGTTTGCTTAACGATCCGCTCAGGAACAAAAAATGGCATGCTAATTAGCGACTTTCACGGGGTTTGCCTTTCACAGTCGTTATTCCTTTTTTTGCCTAGCAAGATAGTTATCCGAATTTCAATAAATCATTGTCGTACGCATAAAAATATAAAGAATACGAATTTGTTACGCTTGTGGGTCAGTAGACAAACTCTGGACTATGTTACGAATGTGCTGGACCTGTATAGTGCACAATGTGATCATTCATCTACCACAACAAACGTTGCCTTAAAAAAACACAATCTCAATAAAAATTAAATAACTAAAGAAAAACAATAAAAACTATAAATACAGTAAAGCATAAATAAAAGAAGAGAAAATGGCACACACTTGAGGACTTGAGAGCAAGAGTAGCCACTGGCTATCTTGGCACTAAGCCAGAGATGGGCGGAATTGGAAAATGATGAAGAGGATCGTTTCATTTTGAAATCTGCATGGAATGGCTTGCACGCGTCGCGTACGCGGCCCTAATGCGAAGCGGTTCTTCGAAGTACTAATTGTTTTCATTTGTATTTGATTGTCTTTAATTAATTCATTTAAGATAATTTTCATGTGCCATCTTGTTCTCTGAGTGGTTGCCGAATGCTCGCCTATTAACATTTTTAGGTTCTTTGCGAATAGCACCGCTAGACAGTCAAGCGAAGGGTTTGTGCTGCATGAACCACAATGTCTTCCTTCCGATCATTGTTTGATCGTTTTCTTCCCGTAAGAGGAGGGTCTTTATCGGAACAAAATGCGTCATCTAACGCCCCAAATGGCGATTCGAAACGTGCCGAAATACCCATCTTGTCAAAGGAACAACCGTTGTCGAATGGTATGTTTCAGTTGAAGGAAGAAAGTTGTTTATAGTAGTTTGATTATTAAGTACTGTCATTTTTACCTTACCTTTAGTAATTAAAATAGCCTACAATCCTAAATGTGACCATTGTTAAGGGTCTTCGAGTAACGCCCTAACGACAAGTCGACTGCGGCATTTAAGCCCAACGGCTCTGGAAAATAGCTATGCACATTCAAAAAGGAATACTTCACTTGCGCCATCTAACGATACCCTGGATTCTACTCTAGTCACGGTATTTTTATTTTATGGAAATAAATTATTTTTATTTTAGCGCAAGAGACAGTTGATAGAGGAACAGCCCGGTTTGCCAGAATTTTTATCTACGGGACAGTCAACGAAGAGATGGAGGACGAATATTACGAACACCAGTCTGTTGGAGCCGGTCGGTGTTTAAATTTCCACTCACATTTTTATCTATTAATAATTCTCTGCCACTTTAGCTAGTCCTTAGTGGGCCACCAACTTTACTACAAAGTTTACTACGAGATATAATAGTAAGAGTTCGTGGTATACGTAAATTCCGTAATTTACTACGCAGCTTGTCCGTTTTACTTATGGAATAAGACTGAGTTAAAGCTAATTTTGTGGCTTTTTCATGACTATGAGTAAGCGAGTATCAATTAAATTTTTGTGACCCGACGTTTTCGCTTGCGTAGATTCTAGTATCCGAAAAGTTGAAACACAGTTACTAAGCATCATCATTCGATTACATGTATCGTACTTCAATGTAACGTATTGCTGTATCATTGCAGCAATACGTTATACGTTTGGTGCATTTAAGGGATATGTTAAATGATTTTTTAAAACAATATATACTATTGTTGAAAAAATCGTTCAACATATCCCTTAAGTGCACCATGTGTGCCTTTGAGTGTGAGTAGGCATTTAACCATAAGCTTGCTAAGAAGAATATTTAAAATGGCTTTCACAGTGATAGCGTTTTGGAATGGTATGAAGAGAAGAGATCGCATCGTCGTAGTAAATTGGGATGAGAAGAAGGAAAACTGCTTTACTTATGTTTTGGATTTACTACGAAATTTTTGGTCCCTCCATAATATACTGAATTAAATGATTTATTATATTTAGAAGCAAATATAGTTAGAGTGTTGACCATAGTGTTGTAGTCGTCTCGTCCGACGCATGTCCCCCCTCCCCGTCTGGACACGACGTGGTCGGCCGGCGTGTGCAATCCGTCGCCGTCCCTGGTCGGCGATTCGCCCGCGTCTTCTGTCCGCTCTCTCCGCTCGCGGATCTCTCGCGCTCCTTCCACCGCTTCTGCGCTCAGCAGCAAGACTCACGCCATATTGGCGCATATCGAGAGACTCAGCACACCTGCTCAGGTTTGTCCTTTTATTATTGCTCATATTCTACAATTTCTTAATATGATGAAAGTGCGACATATTGCCCACGCAACTACATAGATCATTAAATTTTGATCGAAACTATTTTTCGCACTCGTATGTTGGCTCTGTTCAGCTTGATACTGCAAACCGTCAGTTTGCATCCCAATTGATAATCAATTATGCAGTAGTGGACTTTTTGAGCATAACACAAGTAGTACATAAAAATGTCTTCGTTTTCTTTAAACAGGATCACATTTGTTTTTATGGCCCAACGAACAATCTATCAATGCATTGAAAACAGTGATTTGCACATAGGATGCACGCCGTATGCCAATGTTGCGAGTTGGAATGGATCAGGAGAAATGGGCTCCTCTGCCGTCGACTCCTCCTAACGCCCCTCCACTCTCTCGAATCAACTCGAGCATCCCGTCCAGAGCCCAACTCATCAACTCGTTCACGAATTCAGCCCTCAAGAAACCGTACTGGTATGATATAAACACAGTGGCATATGTGCAGGCGTGATGCGACGCGAAGACGCGCGCCACCAGCGGAAGAAGTTGCTCCGGGACCATCGAAGGACAACAGCCCGGTGGACAATGGACCTGCCGTGGTAGTGATTCCCGAGAATCGGAGGGACTCGACGGTGAATCCGCTATTCGACCTGTCGAATGGGAAGAACACGAATGGACAGACGACGGCTGACAAGAGAAAGCACGAAGCTGCGCTGAAGAGTACGTTTATTCATTCTTTTGATGTTATACGAGGATATTTGGCTGTCGATCGGCAATTGTGAACGAAGTAACCAGAAGAAATAATACAAAGGTTTCAAATTATACTGCCTATTAATAACTACTATTGGACAACTTCTGCAGGGGGAAACCTCACTTCCCACAACACCATTTCCCAATAGAATTATATGATTATTATTTAAGACCACGAAACCGATATGATAATTTTTTTTGTTTTTTTCTTCTATTTTTTGTGGGAAGTGAGGATTGTGGGAACTAACTATTGTGGAAAATGGTATTGTGGGGGCCTGTGAGAAGTGAAGTTGTGGGAAGTGGTGACCGTCCTTCTGCAAGTTGCATGGACAAGTGACAATATTTGCAAATAGTGATTTTTTGCGTTTTTATCACAATGTAATCGTTTTTATCACAATCCAAATTTTTGCTTCTATCGATCTCTCTGCTACGCCCTCTATGCAACATGGGTATTTGAGCAAAGAAGCTGTTACCGAAGCTTTCTGCAGTTTGCCAAAATTGTCAAGACGGTGCAGCTGAGTGTTCGAACATGCGTGTTCAGATATAGACGGATCTGTGTTGAAAGGAAAGAACACATTCTCTGCACGACAATTGGACGAAGAAGCGGAGGAGGATCATACAGTATGTTCATGCTTCATTATTTCTAATGAAATACTTTTTTTTAATGATCTAGATGTTTCGTTTTATCAGGGGGCCTTTTTCAAAGATATGATTTTGTCGGAGCAAATTCAGAGGCAAACAGGCATTTGCATTTCCGAAGGAAGGGCAAAACATGTGCAACCTAAAAGACAATATTTACCTGTGCATATCTGCTTTCTTTATCAGGAATGGATGAAGAATGTGGTTGTGCCGAATTTCGCAGCCCCGAAGAAGGGATTTGTATTGGAGGATGCGACTTTCACCTTCGCCATGCCAACTGTACGCGCACCGACGAAAATTGTCGAGGAACAAGAAAACGAGGACGAGGAAAGGGATTCGGAAGAGGTCGTTGAGGAATCCGATGATAGCAGCGTCGATGAGGAAGACGAACAGGAACGGAGCAGACAGGTATCTATTCCTATTATGTACTATGCCTTCTATCGCAGCAACTACATCATATATGTGAATCACAGCTCAAAATTGTCGAAATCTGGGTTTGGTTCACGTTTTTTTCTATTTTGTGGATAGTGTCTAAAAGAGTGTATACAGCACACAATGATAGAGTGATTGTGAATGTGAGCTGAAGTTTCCACTTTGTCTTCGCAATGCGACAAAGTGCTCCATGCCATTGTCGGTCTTCAGTTGTTTTTTATTTGGTAGATCGTGTTTATGCCAAAGATCTGCCATCAATGTAGTCTCAATGGCACCTTTGGGTGGTTAAGGTTCTTTTCCAATCCAGTAGCCAATAGTGAATATGCACCATCCATACCCCACAATATGGGAGTCCCGTTGAGAACTCGCAGAGGAGAGCAATGCGTGATACTTACTGCTGCAAGCGGTTTCCCAATACTGGTTCTTTAACGGCTTGACCCCACATATTCCTTAAAAGACAGAGAAATTAAACTTAGAAGAAAGTCTGCCAAGACTTATTGCTCAACCTAATGTGATATTTTCAGTCAAAGAGTTCGGATACGAGCAGTTCGGTGCCCGCCTCTCTCAACAACGACGAGGTTGACAAAATATCCATTATCTGCTGTGTTTACATTGTGTTATGGGTGATTAATAGTTGCCTTTGCAGTTTTCTCGTTCCGTAACTCGTTCACCGAAACCGACTGCCGTGGAACAAACAAAAGAAGTGCCGGCGCCAGCGGCCGCCACGGACAGGACCGCATGGGATTGCTCCGAGTGTTTCGTTCACAATCAGGCATCTTTTTGTCTTTCCTTTCTACTTTGTTTGAATTTCTATCCAAGATCGAATTGTTCGTTCTCTGTGCACACCTTTCGTTTTATTGTTTTACTGGTCATTTTTAATAGCATGTTTAGCATTAAACAAAATAATTGACCTCACATATGTTATGTGACATTCTATTGCAGGCTACAAATGACAAGTGTGTGTGCTGTGGCTTTGAGAAGTACAAGTCTTCGGCGCCGAGTGGCGCGGCGCCCGCCAATGTCTTCGGCGCCAAAGCATTCGTTGCTGCCCCCACTTCTGGTATGTGAATTGTTCATTTCCATCTACAGGGAACGATAAGTATCAAATTTAATATATTTCCTTCTGCGATAGTTTCTCTTAATAAGAACCATGTCTCTTACGTTATTAAAGAATAGATTCCAATTGGTTTTGAATTTTGGGATCCTTATTCTTCTCGTGGGTCATCCAATAACTATGACGCGTTTCTGGATGCACCTTGAGGGTAAATGAGAAATATGCCATGATTGTCACCAACAGTTGAATATGTTTCATATGGTTTGTACTATTTGTCATGTTCAGGAGTATCGTTCGGTTTCGGTGTGAGCGCGAAGCCGGTGGCGCCGTCTCCCGCGTCGACATCCGAAACCGCGTTGAAATTGCCGGCACAGGTCACGACGGCCTCTGAGACCAAGCGTGAGCATAATTGGCATGTAGAATGTGCTGTTCCAGCCATGTTCGGTTTGTCCAAGCCATCGACTGGATTCTCGATCCCCTCGTCGGCGCCCTCGACGGTACCCTCGGTGTCGACATCAGCGTCTCCCTTCGTATCCCTCCCGTCGGGAACCACTTCCCTCGCCTCCCTGTCCACTCCCTCCTCAACTCCCTCTTCAGTCCCCTCCCTTCCCGTAGTCTCGTCTGCCCCCTCCTTCCCTTCGCTTCCTTCCCTCTCCGGCTCTTCTGTTCCCTTCTCGTTCGCTCCCTCTCAGCCCTCATCTGCTCCTTCGGTTACGAATCCGGGTGGTCCTCCGACAAATCTCTTCAGTGCAATGTGAGTATTTTCATTTATATGTTAAAGGAGGAGGAATGCACTTTCTAACCCCCAAAACATTGTGCGAACCACCAGTGATTCTTAGGACATTAGCACATAGTATTATTCATAGTATTATCACTCATAGTTCACAATTACATATTATATAAGCCCTAATTTTGTGTTGTATGCTTCATAGTCTCTTGTCCTTGGCGTAGGATGATTGTTTGTTTCTCCAGCACATCGTCGGCTGCTGTGTTGCCTCCTCCTCCCTCATCTGCCACATCCGCTGCCTTCTCGGCTCCTTCGATGGGACTCTTCGGATCCTCTGTGAATCCCCCGCTCTTCGGGTCGTCATCGACTGCGTCTTCCTCCATATTCTCCTCCTCGACTCCCGCCCCGAATCTGATCAGCGCGACTCCGGCTCTCGGATCAACGGCGAGTGTGTCGTCGAGTGCGTCAGAAGGGGCGGCTGCTTGGACAGCGTCGGCCCCCTCCGTGTTGAAGAGTGGAAGGGAGGATGACGGACCCGCCAGCAAGAGGCCGTTCTCATTCACAGCCAAACCGTCCAATTCCACTCCATTTGTATTCGGACAACAACCATCTAAGTGCGTTACTTTTCCATGTTCACGGTATTAAAGTAAGGAAATCTGATACACATTTGTGGTTGTTTCTTGGTCAGCGGTGGTGTTACAGTGTTCGAAATTTGTTGAACCCGATGTTTAGTTCGTCGTCGGTGTTCGGTGCTGGTTCGATGTCTGACTCCTCGGCTGCCCCCTCGGCTCCCTCGATTCCCTCGGCTCCCTCATTCGGTTCCTTGTCGAATGCTTTCGGATCCACATCGACTCCTCAGTTCGGTGCATCCGCGGCTCCCTCCGAACCACCGAAGACATTCAACTTTGGCCAGCCTTCGACTGGGGGGTCGACGGCCATCTTCCAATTTGGATCTGCTCCTCCTGGTACACTGTTACTGTTTTCCGTGATAACTGGCTATGCTTTGTCATGTTCTTTATGAGTCATGCATGCTTGTTGAAGGCCGTTCGTTGCTGATTGTTGTTCTTGCAGCAGCTCCCGCGGCTCCATCTGGTTTCGGTTCTTCGTCGAACTTGTTTGGATCGACTGCCTCTACAGGATTCCCTGCTGCTACTGGCTTCACTGGTTTCAATTCGGCGCCGGCGCCCTCGTCTTTGGCGCCGTCGTTCGCGGCGCCCGCTGCCGATTCCGGCAACATGTTTGCTTTCAAGTGAGTGTTTTCTCGAAGAGAACTGTTCCTATTGGCAAGTGATGTCCTCCTAATGACGTATGTTTCAGCCCGGCAGGTGCTCAGAGGAAGACGGCGATCGCCCGTCGTCGTCACCCCGTGGTGAAGAGGTGACCGGTGGGTGACCGGTGGCCCTCATTCACTTTCCCTCTTTCCTTGCCCTTTCATCTCGTCTGCCGAGTATTCAACGTGTTGTTGTGTTGTTCCGTTCATCCATGCTATATCGCTCCCTTGTCTCCTCCCCCTCACTCCCTTGTCCCTCCCACCTTCCCCTCCCTCACTCCCATGTCTCCTCCCATCGTCCCCTCTCCACCTGGTGGACCCCTTGAATTGGATGCCGTTGGGCCCTCCTGTGATATCCCTCTTATATCTGTCTGACTGTGTATTGACGGGGAGATTGTTACGGGCACAAGCCCACCTTCTATTAGTAGTGTTATGTTTGTATTGCATTGTGTGTGCTGACGGTTGTTGTCGCAATTTGTTAATAATATTGAATATATAATTGAATATACGATAGATGTTGGCTGTTTTGGGGTGAATCGATATATGGATGTGGAGATGCCGGGAGGCAAATTGTATGGATTGCAGTTATCACGAGGGTCGGTTGACGACGGATTCAGGCTCTGCCCTTCAGCCCCCCCCCTTCTCCATTATTCTATTCCCCTGAAACTGCAACTGCCTCCTTCCCTGCACACTCTTCTACCTTCTACTCTCTCACCTCGATTACTCTTAGTGCTTCTGCTATTTCTCGCCTTGCGCATCTGGCGACTTCCTTTTTCACTTCCCTCGTCCTCATTTATCTTGTTCATCTCTGCTTATCGTACCTTCTACTCTGCCATCTTTCTTCTGTACTTGTTGTTCTAATCTCGTCCTCATCCTTCCATTACTCGCTCTCCCTCGTCCTCTTCCCTTCCCTCGTCCTCTTCCCTTCCCTTCCCTCGTCCTCTTTCCCTTCCCTCATCTTCCTCCTTCCTGACTCCCTCCTTTCCTCCCTCCCTCATTCATGTTGTTTTCCTCAGCACGTGCCCGTCTTTCCATAGGATTCTGCGTGTTCTGGCCTCATCTCCTTGGTTTCGTCTGGTCGTTTTTGTGTTCGTTTCCTCCTTCCTCCCTGGTAGCCGGTTCTTGTGGTTTCCCGTGTCCCCTCACCCTTCTCTGGACTCCCTTACAGTGTTGTTGTCTATCTTTCGTGTTGTTACTGTTCTGTATTGCTTCTTCATTACTTCTTCATTACTTCTTTCATTGTTATTCTTATCACCATAGGGTATTGTTGAGTGTTACTGGGATGTTTCTCTGCGCGTCTTCCGCCTCTTCATCTGCTCTTCTCTCCTCATATTCCTCTTCTTCATAATATCTTGGAATTGATTAACAGATTTGTTGGTGTTATTTGATATATTGGGTGGCGTTCACTTCCGTTTCTATTAATATTGTCTTGTTTGTCCACCGTGAACCGGAACAGAGAGGAGAAGAGTACGGCCATCCGGCCATTGTCGGTTCCATTCAAGCAAAGGCATCATTCCTCGCTTCTTCCAAATAACTGTTAGGGGGGAACTATAGACAGGAGATAAGACGAGAAGGGAGGAGGGAGGAGGCAGGAGGGAGGAGGGAGGAGGCAGGAGGGAGCACAGTGAGAGAGAACTGGGATAGAGCGTAGAGCCGTGAAAAACATCTCAATACGTTAGCAAATTTGAATATGTATATCGTAGGATATTTGGAAAATTCCGGAGTATGACACTTGGCAATGCCTGGCCCACACTATTTCGGTGTGTCTATGTCTGGCATCTGTGACCGAAAAATAACATAGAATGTATTCCCTCTTGTGTTCGAGAACGGAGTTCTTATTCCTATGCGCTTCTGTCCGGATATACTCGTTTGCCAGATGCATCGTAATCACCCGCCCCTCCGTCGAATGGGCGAGTCCACAGTCGTGGCGCCCCCTTCCGCGGCGGTCCCTCGCGCGGCCCAACTAGCGCACTCTTCGTCCCTCCTGAGATGCGATCTCGATTCCTGTTACTCCTCCTGTTCCGAGGATACACATTCGTCCCTGTCCAGGGAGGCCAGTGACACTCTTTCTGGAGACGTCGCCTTCCTCTCCATACAAGGTATCGTTTGCACTTATCCTATTTGTTCTTACCATTGGAGCCACCTACCGAGTTAATTCGTTTCATACTATATGTATGCATTATAAGAAGTGAAGGTTCCTGACCTCTTTCAGAGTAGACCGACCAAAAGAAACAGAATAGGTTATACACAAACAACCCTAATCTCACCCTCTCACCCGATCTAAAGCTAAAGTTTTGTGTCTCGATGTTTATCCGTTCCCGAGATGTAGCTTCAGTATTACTGACTTAACCTTATTTTCACAAACGTACATATATTATTTTTAAAGTCATGCGGTCTTTTGCGAAACTGTGATCGAAACTAAAATTCCTAGATCAACCCCCCCCAAATGTCCCTTTTCGGTTTTTGGCTGTTTCACGAGCATTATTTGAAAAAAATTGACTTCTTTATTATTGCATTTATTTATTTTTTGTCTCTCATATATTTGTCGTATTTGTTTGTGTGGCAATTCGAAAGATGGCTGTGTATTTGTGTCTCGTGGAATTTGGAAGGCAATCGGTAGAACAAGACATGTGCAAAAGAGAAAAATACGCAGATTCGTCCCTCCACGACCATAAAATAAATAATCCTCAATCTTGAAAACTAGACCATATTAGCTGAAAGTTATGAACAATCAATCAGCTGTGGAAAAATGTTAAACCAAAATTAGGTCATATAATTGTGAAACGTTGGGCAAATGGTTACCAGAAGACGAGATTACTATGACCCTGTAATGGTCTGCACTTGAGAGGACGTGTCGGGGACGGTCCTTTGCCTTCCCGGGTTCCGTCCGGGGATGTGGTCATCCACCTGCCTTGACGTGGGGTTCCCCCATATTCATCTGTTGCATCGTTAGGGAGATGGTGCTTTCCTTCCTCTTCCCCTCTTATAAATAAAACGCTGCTTATTTGTGTTGTGAGCCAAAGATAAGAATAGAACGTGCCTTTACTCGTATCTGCTGTTACTTGTCAGATCGTGCAGACGACAGTCCATCTCTGCACGAATTCGGAGTGAATCTCGGCTATTCTCCGGAACAAGTGGAAATCGCGATCGAAGCTCTCGGACCACTCGCCAACCAGGTATCACCCCGCCCCCTTCTTAACATTAGAAGTGACCCACTCTGTCAGAAGGTACAACTGACAAAAGGAGAAGAATGACAAGACACCCATACCAGATAGATTATTGTTGCAATTGGATAATGAATTAGAGATGAGAAGAGGAATGGGGAGAATTCCCGTGTGCTTTTCCTCTTATTCTTCCGGAAGAGAAGCTTCAACCTGTCATCTTAAGGATACTTTATTGTCGGAATTGGTCCGTGGCGGGAAAGCGGACACGCCCCGCGCCGTCGCTGCGCCAGTCAATTTACGCGCAATCGTCATCGATGGGTCGAACATCGCTATCACGTAAGTTGTTTGTTATTCCCAGCCAGTGATTTCATATCGCAGAAGAAGCGGTTTTGTAACTACAAGCTGACATCATAATCGCTTAACAATAAGAACGCTCTTGGTAGATTCTTTTCTCTATGCGTCTGTTCCATCTTGTTTTCGTGTGCTCTCTTATGACTGGTTGGTTTATCTTCCAGACATGGTCGGAAAGAGGTTTTTTCGTGTGCGGGCATCCGCGAGTGTGTTCAATTCTTTGTGAACCGCGGTCACAGCGACGTCCTGGTGTTCATCCCTCAGTACAGGTCAGCGTCTCCCACAGTCAATCTTGCTCATGGCGCATCGCGTTCGTCACAGATCAGCTATCTGTTTTCATCAAGCATCGCCGGAATCCAGTTGTTCAATTTCTCTCATAGCTGATTGTCAGCATTACCTGATTTACCTTCTTTTGACAACTTGAGCCCCCCCCCTCCCCCTCCCCCCTATGAACCTTAGATTAATCTGAGGTCTATGACCTGCCTTATGCATGAAAAGTGCATTGTGAACATGAGATTACTCTCATATTCATCCCATTTTCTTCTGAAGATCTGCATAAATGAGAGATAAAAATAAAGAGGAACGAGAGACACAGAGAAATCTATCTCTATCAATGTCATGATAATCGAGCACTCTCTCGCTGATTTGCATGCGAGAGAGCGAACACCTCAACGACTTTTAACAGTTAGATCATGTTTCGAAGGAACATCGTTGAGATTTTTAAGGCACGTCTTTTTGGATAAGTTTCACACTTTTATAGAGGAAAAGTTGAAATACATCTCAGCTTCATCTGATTTGCATCTCAGGCTCAGTGTTTCGAAGGAAAATTGATCAAGCGGCTGTGTTTTGAAATGCAACATGCTTGTCTTATTCGGGGAGTTTCTGGTTCTTGTCTTGAGTGGGTGTCCGTTGATTGATTTGTTCTGAACTGTGTTTGATCTACTTCAGGAAGGAATCTCCTCGTGCCGATTGTCCCATCACAGATCAGCATATCCTGGCTTCACTTGATAAGCAGGGTCGGATTGTATGGACACCTAGCCGGTAAGTGTTGTGTGTTTGTTTGTTGTGTGTGTTTGTGTTGGTTTTCCTTCCCGGCCTGCTTCATTGTCTGTCTGTTCACCCTCCCCTTTTCCGGAACCACAATCTCTCTCGTTCCTCAGCCTGAATGCTCACCTTATTTCTATTTATTAATATGATTTTTGTATCTTGGCCTGAATTCGGTTTCTTCCTTCTTGTGTTGATTTACCCCTGCCGATGGTTCTTTTTTAATAGAACAATGAATTTGTTCCATCAAAATGCCAATATTTTTGCATAAGACCAATAGGAAAATACGGGTGAATTATGGGTGATAAGTGGGCCATTCTAGACGACTCCATGGACGTAGAATAGTTTGCCACGACGACCGATACATTCTCAAGAGTGCTTGGGATAAGGACGGAGTGGTATGTTTGCTATCATTCAATATAGAAGTCCGTAATTAAAATGTTCTGCTATGCTGCTATATATATCATGCTTTTTTGCCATAAAATTGTGGCAAGTTGTTAACCTTGGCATTTTTTTATATTCCTGGGATATTTTTTTGCCATGAGAAAATTCCATTGCCATTCTAAGATGCTGAAATCTTGACATTTTAAGATTCCAATGCCATTGCTGTTTTCTAAGCCTCGTCATTTTTTATTCCAGCTTGCTAAGTTGCTATTTGTGTAAAAAAGATGGTATGTTCGTTTACTTACCACAAACAGTTAGCAACAACACGAAAATATGATAAGCGAGGGATTTCATGGCAAAAAAAGTATGACATGCCAGATATGGCAAACGACGTGTTGGCGACACACACTAACAACAATACAAGATGTTTGATTAGAACTTAGTCGCTTCCAGACATCGAAGAATGCTAGGGAATACACTTCTTCTTAGTTCAGGGGTCTGTATGATCCCACTCAATCGAATGGTGTTGCGCGAATGTTGCCAGCTTTTCCCGGCTATTCGACTGTCACCAAAAAAGCCGCCCTGCCGTTGTTTGTGCGACTGTTGTTCGAATCAACAGGGGGACTGAGTTGGGAAATGCTAGCAGCTGTTTTTACTCATTACTGGAATAATTCTTTTGGAAGATTATGATACAGCATGAATCTCCGTATTTGACTCATTAGAGAAATTTAAAAAAATATAAAGTCTGCTAAAAAATTTTTTTTATCAATTTGTGGTGAAATACCGTTGTTGGAACCCTGAAATATCGTAGTAAGGAGCAATTCCTTAGCCTACATCACGAAGTCTGTTCAATGTTTCAGGTAGTGTCGAACGACGAGTTCCGTGAATTGGCCCGTGAGTGTCCTCAGTACAAGTACATCGCCGAGCATCGTCTGCTTATGTATAGTTTCGTCGACGGAAAGTATGTTCTCTTGAGTTTTTTCTTTCTGCTACAGTACTCCTCGTGCACATGGCCGAATTGGCTACAGTATGCTTACCATGTGAATGACCTCCAATTCCTACAATAAGAGACTTCATTGTATCGTAAATTGTGTGTCACTGAACTGTGCAGTTGGCAATTGGAATATTATGCTCTTTCTTCGATCAAAGAATATCCAGTAGTATTTGAATTTTGAATGGTTGGTCCGTCGAATACAGCGAGGCAGGCGAATATTGCCAGCGAATAGAATACAATTGTCACGTAGAAAGGGTTCTAATCCAGCATAGCGGTATCTGCTTTGGTTCACATACTTTTACATGATTAGCCTAATCTGCGAGTACAAAGGTGCGAAATAGCAGTGCAGTGTATATCGCGTAATGTTGTAGGCTATAATATGGGCTATGATCTCAGACAGTGACCCGGGAATTCTAACAACCGTTGGTGAAGGTGATAATGTGAATGCAGGTTCATGCCGCCGGATGACCCCCTCGGCCGCCGCGGGCCCACTTTGGACCAATTTCTTTCTCGAAGTGCCCATCTTAATGCCCAATTGTGCCCATATGCGAGGAAATGCACGTACGGCAACAAGTGCAAGTGAGTGTCGTCCACTCGAATACCTTCCTTCCTTTCCTTCCAGATACTTCCATCCGGAACGGCCAAATGGCGTCCATCTCTCGGTCACCCAGCGAATGCTCTCCGATAAGGGAAAGGCCTTCGGTCAGTTCCAGTGTATATTGCACACACACTTTCCATCGTGGGCAGATTCAAAGAGCATCGTGGTCAGTGTGGAGAGGAAGGCCATAGATGCTTGTTGTCAGTGAGTCTGTTTTGTCATAACAATATGACAAAACATACTGAGGGGTGGTGTTCCTCTTCACAAGAATCTTCAAATGATCGTTTCTCTCCATTTAGTCTTCCTTTTATCTGTTCGATTGTACAATGACCGCTATGTCTTATGTTCTCTTTTGTCCATTTAGGGAGTGATGAACCACCCGGAAAAGAACCTCTGGCACGTACGTTTTCGCTCGATGTCAATTGTAAACTTGGCGAGAATACTGGAGCTGGAGTGAGAAAGGTTCGCTTGTTTTTTAGTATACGGTAGCCGATACTAACAACGTGTATTATTCGCTCTTTGACTGCCTGATATGTGTTGGAAACCGTAATCTGTCATCGTGGTATACGGTATTTGTTCCTGCAGATGTCGGCGATCCCGTCGCATGTGCAATGGCCTCACCAGTCCCTTTCTCGCAATCGATCCGTTCCTCTCCAAGATTCTTCTCGAGCGCCGGCGCCTGCGCCAGTAGTCGCGGGCGCCGGAAACTCGCTTACAACTCTCTTCCCTTCCACCAACCATCTCTTCGCACCCAACGCGGCCGTGTGGGGGCAGAGCGAACTCAGTGTCGGACCCGTTGTTCCTGTCAGGTTCGTCTTATTGTTATCCAGTTTGGAGTGGAACGTTTATGACGTCCAACTGTTTCATAGAATGTCAAATACAAAACTGACTAATATTTTGTTTGTGCCCCGATTAGATTGCACATGAGGATGATAGTGATGGGGATGCGATATGCGTTGTTCAGTATCCCGGAATCGGGTCGTCTCCGATTGAAGTACCATCTCTCGAATTTGTTCCCCGAAATGGCGGTTTCGGCTGTGATGGAAGCCCATCCCGATGAATACGATCCACGCAAATTGTGCGAGAAGATTCTCGAATTGCAAAAAGGATTCGATCAAAATGAATTCGCTCTCGATGACAAGTCATCTCTCTGTACATATTGACCAGTTGTTTTGGTCCGCTTCGGTTAAGGAAACATTCCTTATTACAGTAGAATCCATTGATTCTCCCCTATGTTCCTACAATATTCGAATAAAGTATATTTATGTGTTTATGCATTATAACAGGAGGGAGATCGAAAGCTTTTCATATACAACAAGTACGTATGTATACAACCAACAATATATACATTAAGAATCTGAATGTACATAATATACATAAGCACAAAACCCGAAAAAGGTATGGAGAGATCACGTCATGCAGCAGCTTTCACAGAAAGAGGGAATGTAGAAGATCCCCCTCGTGGGAGGGCCGAACCATCATCCACAATCGTCTTCATATGCTTATCCTCATCAACATATTCATAGTGGATGGCTGTAACAGGCAAAGGTTAGAACAATGAGTTGGGCTCGTTTGGCAAGAAGCTTTGTGGACAACTGAGGGAGACACAAAAGGAAATAAAGTTCGAAAAGAAAAAAATGATACCATGGAAGATGAAAAGTGACATGACGACGAACATAGAAAGGGCATATGCGAAGAATTCGACGGACGGGGAGAGGACGTGCGAACCTGACACAAAGGCCGCCACCAGGTTACCCGCGAACACCGTCAACAACCACATCGCCTGAACATAACTATCAATACGAACATATTTGTCTAACAATAAGTATTTTTATCTTATTAGTATTGTTACTTTTATGTTAAAGGTGTCAGCTACGGCTTCTGTGGTCTATGCTACGGCTGTTGACACCCGAGTATAACTTGAACATCTATTAACCAAACCTGTACGACACTCTTCATGTGTGGAGCAGCCTGTGAGTAGGCGAAGTCGAGGGCAGAGACAGACATGAGGACCTCCCCGAGGGATATCGAGATGTACTGAGGGATCAACCAGAGGATGCTTACTCGATAAGGAGCAACCTGGAAGAGTCTCTTCTAGCAGACACACACCATCTCAAGCAATGTCGAATTCACACCATTCACGTGAAGAATGTGCACAGCTCCCACTTGCACGTTGATTGGCACCTGAAGATGACGTCATAATGGATCAACAGTGATTAGATGTGTACCATAAAGGGACAATCGATCCCCAGACAGTTGGGTCCAAATGCAATCTTCTGTTGAGAAGAAACGATGAATGGCTGGCGGACATCCACGGAGACGCCATTCGACAGAACAGACGACGCCAACACCGATCCACTGCAAACAATCTCTGCTTATTCCACAAATGCACATTGGCCAAAATGGCCGTTTGCAACTGCGCTGCCGTCAGATCGACGATCGGGTCGTTGACCATTTCACCTTGGTTTGACATCGTCGACAATCTGATCATTGTATACAACATGCAGACAGAGTATACTTCCGCCGGTCTATGACATGCATATCCCTTTGTTCTTGTATACAAATGAGATACTGTAGTCTGGCAACATTCTATGGCTAGAGAAGGCAGGAATAGGAACAAACAGTGCATGCCTTATGTGGACCTTGATTGTGTTATTTTATTATGTTACATACCTCTGTAGCATAATTATTAGAAGGATCATACCTATTATCGAGCACAAAAACGTTTCCTCCAATAGATTGATTGTTTAGGAGAAAGAAGACTCTCGCATGAGAAGGAGGGGCCTTCACCAATGGAATTGCAGCAATAGAACCAGCCTCCACTACAAAGCCACGCCCAGAATCCGTCATGTTCAGAAGGGGAACACCGTCTCCCTCGTAGATTCCCGATGGCAAAAACCTCCTTTTCCCATCTGAATACTTTATTTTTGCACAATAAGGAAGTAACAAATTGAAGCATGAGTATATGCTAATGGTGTTTTATGCGTGCAGAGTTCTTCCATTGCCACTCACCAATAGCATAAGCTTGTCCATGACTATCCCGAAGAGAGATGGACTGTCCCATCGTCTGGATGAGGATCTGTCCACCATCCACCACAAAGGCAGATCGGTCCATGAACAACTGAAGACAACCCGCGAGGACAAAGGAGAAGCCCGTCAGGAGACCTCCCAGTGACATCTTCCGAAGGGATGTCAACTCCACCATCTGGACGATCAATTGGATCCAGTGTATACCTCATTGACAGCAGGATAAATGAATGCCTCCATGATAGGGACGAGGGTCAGGACAAGCAGCGGGTTCAGGAGTGTCATCTGTTCCGGGAGCACGGCCATCCCTCCAATGCGACCATCTGTTCGTCTCGCTTGATGGACCCATGTCGATCCCTGACATTCTAACAAGTATATTTGTTAAACAGTATACTACATTTCATTAAAAGTAAGTTTATTGTCAACTTGGCTTGAATGGACAATGGAAGCCAACCGTTTGATCGAATAATGTCCAGAAGAAGATGAGTGGATAGAAAATGTTGATGATTCCGAGGAGAGAGCGGACTCCTTGCACTGTCTCAGGCGGATACGAACCTCCCAACCAGTCGGCCCTCCAAACAACACCTCATATACACAATATCTCACTCATCTTGTAGTTCTTCTCACTTGTGTTCCTTCTACTGTATAGGCATACTCAGTGCGGAACAGTAGTTGGACTGTCACTTTATAAAAAAAGCTCTCTCACTCTCTCACACTGAGCATGACCATAAAAGCATGACAACCGTTTCTCCAAATTTCATACTTCTTTTCCCCTCGAATTTTGCTACAAATTCCTTCGCAGAGACATCCAAGGGCTTCCCATGCGACATTTTCTTTCTTCGGAGGGAATTTGCGATAGAATGGGCTGCCCGCGATGAACACCAGAAGGGCAACGGCCATCGCGATGCCCGGAATCCCTGAACACGAAAAACATCATTTGTTCTTTTCTTACGAAAATTTGCTTTTGGGGTTTTGTAGAATCGGTAATCAAACCAGCGTATCGGGACAACTTTGGCGCTGATCCAAAAATCAATTGTCTTATGCGAGGAACTCGGAGTATACCCAGGGTCCTTCCATATTGTTATGTTTTATTCTATATGCGGTTTGTCCCCATTATGGTTGGTCATTATTGTCACGTTATTTGTTTTTATATTGTTGTGTTGTTTGGCCAGGCCCATATCTTATTAGTGCTCACAATCAAGTGTATCGCCATTATTCTGCCAGACAAATGTTCTCTTTATCTGTCGTCCCCTGGCTTGCTCATACTTTTGGAACTTGATTCCGACATAACTTTTCGTGTTCTAAAAACCCACTGGGTTTGATTCCTCAATGCCTCTTGGCACATTTCCTTTGCCTTCTACATAGATAGACACTGAATGTGGACATACCAAAGGCGAGAGGGAAACAGTGATCTGATCCGAGACACGAGACGCGCGTCTTCAACATTGGTGTCAGCAAAATTGCCAACAATGCTCCCGTGTTGATCGCGAAATAATAGAATGAAAAGAACTGCGAGCGAAGTTTTTTCTGATTTTCATCGAACTAAATAATTATAAGATCAACAAAGAAACAGACCAAGCCATCATATATAACTTGGTAAAAAATCAATAAATCAATGATTAGATGAGCTATACCTGATCAACTGCAAACGCAGAAACGCATGGTTTGATGCCGCCCGTTGCAAGGGAGATCAGAATCAGACCTCCGAAGTCAAGAACGCTTCCGAATACTGAAACACACTGCGATGCCCAAAGTTTCTTCTGACTTTCCTAGAACTAATTGGAAGTAAACGAGTCTAGTCCTCCTCCTCTCATCCAATCCCTTCACAATCGTCGTTTTGTCTCCAGTCTTGTTTTCGCCTATAACGTCTTCAGAGGCTCTCTCTCCACGATCTTCTCTCTGCCACTCAACGCCCGCTCTTCTGAGCACCATAGTTTCCATCTCGACTGTCCCTATTTCTCTGTCCGAACTTATCTCCAACCTCACCTTCTTAGCTCACATCTACTCTCTAAATAGTAAATAGTTAGCTCGCATACTCTAGCCACCTTCATATTACATAAGTGCTATATATGTAACATTACCACTGTATTTGATTGGTAGTACACGTCATCAGCTCCTTCTCTCTGCTACGATGATAATCCCATGTTTTTGTTGATCACATTTTGATTTGATCATGTGCAAATGTATGTAAACGAGATTCCGTTGACCGGGATCTCTTACTTATTGTTAGCTCATGTACACGAGAACAACGCAAGATATTATTTTGTTACTTATTGTTATAGATGACAGCTATAAATGACCATAAGTGTTGTGTCTTTGGGTCGCAGATTTGAAATAGAAAACGGACCATGAGACCACTCGGGAATGGATCCAATGGACAGCAGAACATGACCGCCGACATAGATAACTGACACATACACAATGACAGAGTATCGACCATAATACGAATCTGCCAGAACCGATCCCACCAATGGAGATATGTAGGCGAGACAGGTAAAGGCGTGGAAGAACAACGTCGAGGTACTGTAATTTCGAATTAAGCAAAGTAACAATTGGTTACCCCTGTGAACCGTATTTGAACATATTCTGGATTATGTTACCATCGACGTTGTCACCAAAAAGTTAACATGAAAAGCTATTGCTATCAAAATGCCAATACTTGCAGGCAGATCGTTTAGCAAACATTTGCATACGAAGAATAAAAAGTAGGAAGAGCCGATCTTCCTTAGGGGACTCGTGAATAGCAATACTTTGTTAGCTCTAATTCTGTGCTTACATGCCTCACAGTCCTAGTCTGCTCACAAGGAAAGGACAGCAAATGAAAACAGGAATGAAAGGGAAAAGCAGACGATAATGATAGATTGGTTCAAATGATCATAATTGAAGATGCAAACCTTTCGGAGAAGTTGTGTTGTACCAACAGGTAGACTGTCAAAAGTGCTTTCATTCCATAGAACGAGAACCTCTCAGCCAACTCCGATACAAGTATAAAGTAAACCGAACGAGGATATCTCAATAAGGAGTTTGTGTATGTATTTCAATTGTAAGGGAAACGACTATTAATTAACTTACTGTTTGACATTGTCGATGAGCTGCATGAGAGGGAATGCTTCCCTCGAATACTCCTCCCCTATCCCCTCCCCCTATCCCCCCCCACCCACCGAACCCTCGAAAACACGATTGCCGCAGAGAAAGGAACACGATTTATCATGTATCATATGATAAGAATTAGGGCATACTTGTGACAAACAAATCACTCGTAGATCAACACAAGACGATACTGACACTTATCGCATTCCAAACACATCTTATGTCCCAAAATAACACCCCAGATAGTGTGACTATCATGAAAACAGATCACGATCTCAATTGAGTTCAACGTTGATCAACGCTAAACCGTTCACATCACTGTGTGTCGGGCGCGCAATTTAGTGTAGGGATCACGATGTAGTCGTACATACACTACTCAAGAAATACTACATATGTACATATGTATACACTATGGATCCAAGATATGATAATAATCAAGAAATTCCTTATTATTGCAACATTTACGGGCTTTTTTCCAAAAATCAATATTAAATACAGTACTTTTGACAGAAAGGCTAAAATGCGGTTTACGCGGCGCTATGCAGATTTCCAGGAGGGGACGTTTAAACACAAACAAAGTTCTGTTAACTTAATTTTCACTTGTAATTTTTATTTCAAAACCACCCCCCCCCTGTATACGGTATGGAATTTTTTTTAGTCAACCTTATATCCATTTTCTTTCTCGAATAAATCAATTAAGATACAAAGATTCATGCAGGGAGACTGCATCTTATTGTTAGACATGCATGTCGGCAATAATCTGGCGTGCAAGCTTCCGTTTGACCATTGTTTTGTGTCTCTAGACTTTTTCGTGGACTTTCGTAAGATGCCTCTCCCGCACTACCCTTTCAACTCATAATACATCCGAACTCTTTCTACTCTCTCTTTCTAATGTTTGGCAATGCTTTATGGAACATAGTGAACTTGACACGATACTTTTTGCCGGAGCATTTAA
>JACMIJ010000090.1:0-33046 GCA_014805365.1 Koerneria luziae | reverse complement strand
ACGCAATTACTGTGTCGCTTCTCTACCAACAACACGTACTACTACAGGCATTCCTGACTACGTTCCGCACAAATATCCGACTGTTATTATATGTTTTGTTTTGCCCACTTTTGCACGGTTTTTATCCCAGGCTGGTGATGTTATTGTGAGATGCAAACAAATTGACAAATTTGGCATATTTGCATACATCGGCTATATTTCATACAATATAGGAACAGTCGTTATTTGTATATAACGGAGTCAGATAATCCATTATTAAGTTAGATAAGCATTCCTCAGTGTTCTTCCTTGTGTCTGTTCTGCAGCTGCTAGTGCATCCGAATCCTTGTCTGCTGGTTGTCATCTCTTGATCACCGAGTCGTTCGCTTTTGTCCTACTCGGTCACTCTTTCACCATCCGCGTTGTACCCGATAGGATGTATGATATAGGATGGTAATCCCGAGGTATCCGTACAGCAATCTCCTCCTCGCATCTACCGGTCCTCCTCATTCGTCTTCTCCTCTCCCCTCAAAACTCGTTCCCTGTCCGTCGGTCATTCTCCCCTCGCACCCTCGTCTTCCCAATCTCCCTTCTGTCCTTCCTATGCTTATCATTTTCCCTATCACAGTCTTATCATCAATTACTCTTTAGTCGACTATTCAGATCGACCTCGATTGACCTCCATGAGAGGTTGTCGTCTCCTTATCTCTATCCCATTTCTCTATTATCGGACTATATAGCAATGCCTTCCTCGTCCCTCATGTCCCTTCTTTTTCTTCTATTAGTTTTTTTTTCTCAAGCTTTGATATTACTTAAATTTTTTACATAGTCTTTGCTTTGGCTATTGAGAATTGCTCATGAGGATTTTTACTGTTTTATGTAACCCTCACCATTTGCCTTTTTCTCCTCATTTTCCTCTTTCGCAGAGTCATCCAACTGATCAAATAATTGAGTGAGTTTGGATTCCTCCAACCTCCTGCCACGGAACTTCATGTTCCATGCGAGGTGGTTGATGTGTTCCTTTTCACCTCTTTGTGTAGCCGAAAATGGTAGTGGACAGGTTGTTCCTTCAGAAGCTGTTCGACCTACCACAGCTGCCGTATTTCGACCGCACATTGCTTATGCAAAAGTGTCATTAACGTTTCTTGAATATGACCGCCTCTTGAAGTGCCGTCCTGTAGATAGTGTTGTGTTGATAGCTCATCTGCTCATTCATGACGAGCATCATCAACTTTCTCCAGTTGATTATTATTACTCCACATTACGAACTAACGCTCGTATTTCTTGTATGTTTTCAAATTTACGAGTGTCACAGAAGTGTCTTTTCTGCTATAATTGTGTTTTTTTAGTTCATCGCAGTGTTCACTTAATGTATTTGTAAACGTGTACTTGTTATATTTGCTTTATATACTCTGAGTACTGTGTCTGCGTTCTAATAAATGTTTTGCATAGTCGAGTCTTTGCGTGGGTGTCTTGGTACGAGAGGTAGGTGTACTTTTCTTGGTGAGCTAAATGGTTGAGGTTATGTAACAGAGAGGTGCGAACAATGTAAATAACAAACGTAGAATGACATCGTTGTCCGAATGGTGATATTTATTTGTCATATGTTATCGTACCGGTGTGCATGCGCACTTGCCTCCTCGGACATCCCTCGGGGCAGTTCATCCATCTCATCTCAGCCTCGAGCCTCTCCCTCCGCCTCCCTATCTCATACCCTATTTTTCCACCGGTGAAAAAATTATTTCTATTCTCTCGCAGCTTTGAGGGCTGACAAAAAGGGGCGGGGCTTGAATTGCGGTTGCATGGGAGCGACAGTCGTGTGTTCCCTCCAGATAACATTGTTCGCACCTCTTCGGTTACGCATCATGTGTTAGCGTGAGTGTTTCTCGATGCCGTGCCTCGTTGTCAACTGTTCTCCGCACAGTGTTGCATTGCCCTATTTTCCTCCTACTATAGTCTCTCTCTCATTCCAGGTCTCCATCCCAAGAAACTCTTCCTCTCCGCCCGCCCACCACAACGGAACGAAGGTTTTGCCCCTCAATCTCATTACAACAGACTGACCGTTCAATCTCCATCGTCTTCCTGTATGGACCGTCCATTGGTTATCAATTCGCTCCTCTGTTTCATCCACAACTTCCGCGATTCTCCTCGTCTGAGGCACTTGGTTGAGGAATACTTTCCTCACGCCGCCATTTTGGAGGCGCAGACTATCCTCGAGGGGAAGATGCAGCACACGTGCAACGGAGACGTGTTCGCCCTATACGAACAACTCGCGAACAACAACTGTCTGCCCGTGTTCGCCGCCACTGATTTGGCGGTGATGCCGATATCTCTCGTGAAGGAAAGCGACGAGAAGAGCGAACTCCTTCGCGAGATGCGCGGTCTCAAAAGATACATCCGCGATGCTCTCAACGGACGCGTCGATGACTCTCCTGTTGTCTCTGCCAGGTACAAATATCTCTCTTCAACACAAACAAACAATAATATTTCGTCTATGGTCAATACGGTTGAACATTATATTCGTATATTAGGTCGTTTTCTCGGAGAGGATTTGCTGGGGGTTCCCATAGTGCTTTTATGACAACCACACCGAGTATGATGACACATAAAGGGAACGATGAACAGTCCTCGGCAGGTCCTTTTTGACTGAAAATATCACTGAGATGCATATCACTCATTAGAACAGAGGTGGCGCATGCCATTTGCCAATCTCTCACAACTCGACATTTCAGAATATTCGAGCCAGAGAACATGATGAATGGAGTGAAGCAGAACACATCCGCGTCCTCACCCGAGTTGCCTCTGGCGAACAACTACTCGCACCCCACCATCATCACCGACTCGTCCAAGAACAGCAACAGCGAAGTCTCGCCCGTCGAATCCCTTTCTCCTCCCAAGTGCAACACGCCAAGCAAGAGGAAAAGCAATGGCACCAAGAGTCTCGATGAGGCTGTCAGAAAGCTAAATGACCTCAACCGGGTGAGTGAGTGGATGGCTTGAACGAGATAAGAGGAAGAAGGCGAGGGAACTATACTATCCGAAGGGGATGAAGAGATGTCCCGCTGGAGGGAGGGCAGCGACCTCGAGAGACAGTTATCGGAGGGAAATCATAGAGGACTTGGGATGGGATTCGCTGATAGGAGGAAAATGTGAGGCACATCGCGAGGGAAAGTTGAGCGGGTAGTTTGTGGACTGGCGTAGTTGATCACTGTTGTTTCGGAAGTTTTGCAACCGTTGTACATAATTGTAAGCAGAACTGTTTCAGAACAAGAGTGAATCATGTGGCGGATCTCCGAATCCTCCTCTCCTCGCTCCATGGGCGCCCGTCCATGTCGATCCACAGTCATATCTCACCATGATCCGCAACATCATTCATGCCAATGGAGCCGTCCACACAGTTCCGTCGAATGCCTACGCTATCAATGTTGAACCGTAAGCACACAATATCTTTTCTACGCCAACGATACGTTCTTCTACGTGTTCCTTGTTGTTTTCTTCACTCTCAATTACCCAACTATTTTTGGGACGATTATTATCATATACATCGTTGCTTTGTGAATCCTCAACGTCTTCACTGATTTTTTGCAGCTCCTGAACTGTTTGTTAAGTCTTAATTGAAATCTTCAGTTTGCAAAACTTTTCCCGAATGTTTTCGTTTTGGACAGGAAACAAATGGCGTCTGTGCCTCATGCCATTTTATTGTCAGAGGAAAAGAAGGCTTGATTCATATCGATTAAGAATGTTGTGTTTTTCTTGTGAAGAGGAGGAGAAAAAGAGGAAGATGGGGACGGTGGCGGGGAAAAGAAGGGGTACTTAGCGAATGGTGATATCTCGTTGATAACACGCAGATAATGGAGGACAAAGTGACAAAGTGTGAGGAGGGAGATGGCAACAGGGATAACATTTCATGTAGGAGCAATATGAACATCCACAAGGATCCAGGGATTTATTATCCTTCCATTTCTGAGCAATGAGGGAAACGCAGAAAAGAGGATCATTTCTCACTTTCCACGATTTCTCATAGTCACTCTTCTCCATTTCTGGTCATTTTTATCTGCAGTCACTTGTCTCTCCCTTGAGAGTATACGAACTGTTAAACGAAAGCATGATTCCAATTGAGAGAGAATGCCATGATATACTGTTTCCCACTTGTCACCTCCAAAGTATACTAACGCTAATTAGAAGACAAAATGAGCAAATCGTGCAATTGGCGATGCATGGTGATAAGGTGGAGGGTGGCAGAACACCATACAGTTTCGTCATTTTCAGGAAATCCGAGAAGCTCGATGACGATAAGTTGATAATGGATGGACTGGACGAGGACAACAATTACGAAGATTCCTCGCCATCGCCGTCCGAGGAGATCCGAGACGACTACGACGCTGGAAATGATGCCGGTGAGCTCCCCAGCACTTCTTCTTTCGCAACTGTCACGAATTCTTCCCGTTTTCCGTTCTCCATCAGTCGCAACACTCGCAGACTGTCTTTTTTCCTCATCTCTACTTGTCACCCGAAAAGACAATTGTGGTCGTAGAGTGGGAAGGGACTTCGTTCCCGTGAACCCACGTCCACTCCATTTCTTGCCACTCCCTTCTTCCCTTTCCGCACATTCTTTGTTACCCGAAGGAGGGAGAGAGGGATAGTTTACAGTTAGTGAAGAGGAAATAGAGTAAGATCAGGTTATCAGTGACTGTCTGTTTTGTATGTTAGTGGGCTGTTTTGGTGCGGCACCCCTCGCATCTTCCTTAACATATCCTCACCCTGCTCCATATCTCACTGATACAAACAAGATTATCAGGGAGGGGAGAGAGATATTATGCGATTGAGTTGTCAGTGGAACAGGGCCACGAGGAAGACGATCTCCTCGATTGTTTGTTGGGCAGAAGAATGAGAGGAACGGGAGGGGAGTATATGGAGAAGAGTGATCAGGATGAAGAGAGCTGCCAATATACAATTCGTAAGCTGCTGCTTTCAGATAAACCATTCACCTGTGAGCATGTCAACTGTCACAAGCGCTTCGCGAACAAATTCCTTTTGAAGAAACATCAGTTCATTCACACGGGACTTCGCCCTCATACCTGTCCGTATTGCAACAAACGGTGAGTCAACGGAATAACACCGCCATTGCCGGCCGACTAAAGGATACCCCTGGGAAGACCTCTCGTACAGTATCCCCATTCTTCCTCCCTCAGTTCCCCATTCCCTCTCTCGACCCAATCCCGTCTCTCTCCCCCTCTCTCTTGAACATTCCTCGCCCTCATTACGGTATCCGTGACCTCCTCTGTATACACACAACTCTATTGCGAGAAGAGTACATCCAACCAGAAGAAGATTGATGAGCCGAAACAGTCAAATCATTACACAAAAACAGAGAGTTGTCAAGTTATTTCCGAGAGTATATTCTTATATGGAGGGGAGAGTCTCTCTTTCAGTTTCAACCGCAAGGACAATCTGTTGCGCCACAAGAAGACGCATATCCAGGGAGGAGTCGAAGAACTGAATCGGCGACAGGCTCTGAACCTTCTCATCGCAGGACACGAGGTGCCAGGTCTTGCCATGGGCATTGGCATGGAGCAAGACGATGACGAGATGTGACCCGCCTTGCACATTATGACTCTCCGTGAAAGTCATTCCCTAACCTCATATACAGTCACATAGATATACTCTTCATGTTTTTCATCATTTTGAATCAGCTTTGGTTAGTGTTGTTGCAGCTTCAACCTCATTTTTTCACGCAATGCACGAACTCTTGCTACTGTCAAACAGGTTTCGATATTCTCCGTAAAGCATACTTACTAGTACACATATTCGTATAGTATCCAAAGATTTCGGCCCCTAGCTGCATCGTGTTATGCTACGTTGTATGGATTAAGTGATTTTCCTTTTTATTCACGAGGTACCAGTGTTCGCCCGAAAGGACGAGGCACTCGTTGCATATTTCTCAGCTACGATTGATAATATAAGTAATAATAATTGTCTGCTAATTATCTCGTACATAATGATGCGTATCCGCTCTTGCCATGTTTATTGCGCCATAATGTGTTCCCGTTTGTCTGTTCTCTGACAGATACAAAGTACTTATTTCACATATTTATTCGTCCACACCTTCCTTGTCTCTTCTCTCGCCATGTGAGGTTGTGTTATTTCCCCTTCCTTCCACTTATGTTGTAATGAGTAATAAATGCGTCATATCGACAGTAGACGATTGTGGAGCCAACAGGGAAGAATAGAAGAATAACGAAAAAAGAGGACGACAATGGAAATGGCTAGGATAACCTATTGTGATGGCATTCGCAGCTTCTGCTTCTGCCATCCATCCGCTCCCTCAAATGATCGTCCCTCCCGGGACTCCCTCCTCATCCATCTACTCCTTCCCTTTCTCTCTCCCCGACCCTCCGTCCAGTGGAGAACCATTCTCTCTGTCCATAGGTGTGACTGTAATTTGAGAAGGGAACTCGTATCGATAGGAAACAACTCCTCCTCTCACGGTTTGATGAAACCGAAACATGAGGAATGCGAGGTGAATAGAACATTTGTTGATCGGGAATAAGAACAAGGAAATGAAGAAGGGAGCTATTATTTAATGTGCGAATAAAGAGGGCTTTAGAGAGAGATGGGAGTGAGTGATACGGTGTCGTCGGGAGACGGAGAAGAATATGTGTCGGTGGCCAGCTATCATCTCCATCCATTAGTGGCACCCGTGCACCACAAAATCTGCCAATATTACACTGTCCGCGCGGTTTGAACCTGTCACCCTTTTTACCTTGTGAGAGAAAGACGATGGACCACAAAAAATTAACAGATAAGGAGAGGGTGGCCAGTCGGGGCATCCGGTCACCGTTTTGCATGCAAATATGGGAGGGGTGGCAATGGATACGACGAACACATTTATTGACCATTCTAGCGGTAAATGAGTGTTCACATTATCATTCTGTCCACCACAGATGGATCATTCATCAAACGATGAACTCGAGTACCAGTACCGTAATGCCAACGGGACTGGCATCTCAAAAACAGGCGTCCAGCTAATGGATGAAGATACATACGAATGATATCGTACAATCCTGAGTGCAGCAAGTGGCATTTAGTGCTTGGGGTCTGAGTCTGCTTATTAATATTACTGTATGAACTACTATCATTTTTTTTCCGTTTAGGTAGACTTCCTGCTCACGGGAGTACATTACTTGCTTTCGCAGATCGCGTTCATCTCTTCTCCATATTCCTTTTTCCGCCCTATCACTCGCCCCTGATCAGTATTCGGATGTGCCCAGTTGTTATCGATAGGGAGGGAGAGGGGAAATGGGGACACATTGAGAGATGATCGCGGCGAGGGGAGCATGCACACACTCCAACATATACACAATTACATGGAGGAGGAGGAGAACGGCGAGTACCATCCATATATCTCCGGATGTCAACGTGCAATGGAGAGGTTCCGTGATGGATGAGGAGAATGACCAGATACATCACCCACTCATCTCGGTTCTTTCCTGAACATCCCTTCTGTCCGAATGTTAGTTCTTCCTCGCTCTTTCTTCTTCATCCGGCTTCGCATTCTCCACTTCTCTTTGTTTTTGACTGCGCGAATTTGGTCGGTGCCGTCACCGACCCTCAACTGGTTACTGTAGGGTGTGATTGATCACCATCTCCCTTGACAATCTCTCCTAGATAGGAAAAGAGGTGAGAGAAGAACCTCTCTTCACTCACATTCCTGTTTTCTCTCTCATCACTTCTTCGTTTTTCCTCCTCCTCCTCTTTTACTCACTCGACCAATCATCGCCTTTTCACCCTCAATACCGTATACTTCGGGATAAATAATTGTGGTCGAGGGAAGAAGAACAATCATTGCCTTGAGCAAGGGGGTGAGGAAATGTAAGCCAGTAGCTGTCCACGGTCTCCTATCACTCGAATTGAGGTCAGCACATGAGCTTATCCCCTCTCCGACATATCGAGAATTCCCTTGATAGGAGAGAGGGAAAGCGAGGAATAAGGGTCAGGATGGACTGAGAAATGGTACGAAAGGCATGTGTAAGGGAAGAGGGAATATGCAAAGGAAAAGGAGGAAGAGGGAGGAAGAGCAAAACGACATTTGGATGCATTGGTTGCCGCGTGCCTATTGTGAATCATGCAGAACAACAAAGCGACAACGGCATCGCCCTTTCCTCTCAACGATGAGGAGACGAGGAAATGCCGAAGGACAGTAGACAATTATACAAGGGAAATACTGTTAGGGTTTCCTAACTACTACGGGCAATCATTGTCACCTGCATATATGAATATACACACTTACACCTTTTCGGCAATTTTGAGTTTCTTCTGCATCCCATCACCATACAAGAACCACGAAAACCAGATCATGTGCTGCGGAACTCAAGAAAACCAGAACTCAACATTGGTAGCAACATTGTCATGCTTGATGTGGGACGGTGAAGAGTAGTCTAGAAATCCATCGAGAAGAAACACTAAGGGAATCCATATGGTTAGCCATGGGAAGGAAGACAAGGCATTCTCTTCACGTTATTCCTAACTAACACGGCGTCCCGTTGACGATATTGACGATTGTCGCAGAAACACAGTGAAACTGTGGTGAAAGGGAAAAGGGGAAAAGCAGATTATTATCACTAACTGAATAGAAAAAAGTCGTTTTTAGTAAACGACTAAAATATACGCAACATATCCAAAGATTTGAATTTCATTCATATTTATAAAGAAACTACAACTTATCGGCCTCGATGTGTTCGTTTAACTGCATAAATGACAGTATAAAGCAAAATACTTTGCATGGGCTTATTCGATAGAAAATCGAATAGAAGAACACAACTCTTGGACTTGGCTTAGTGCGATTTTTTACAAGCCAAGTGTAAAATAACACGACGTTGAACATAATAACGTCATTTCCAGTGAATTATCTCAAAAATTTTAATACTTAGTTTGTATATTTGTATTGTAAGTGAATAATTTGAAATACACGAACTGCAACAAAGAACAACATAAGAACGTCAACCAACGCAAAGGAAGATGAGTTTATGAATGAAGAGTAAAAACTCGTAAAACAATAATTGACTTAACATGAGGAGCCGGATTTTTGTATGCATCATTTGGATATGAGAAAGGTTGTGGATACGGGATGAAAGTGGGTAAGGCAAACAAAAAAAAACACCTGGACATGTATGAAGCGGAAACCGTTTCAAAAGTAAAGTGATGACAATCAAAACAACATTAACAACATGTGAAAAATAGCTTCTGCGGAGGCATGAAAAAGTTGTCATGAACGCAACCCGTTGCTTTGGAGCGACAAAAACACGTACAGAAGAGGATACATTCACGTCGATCATATCTTTACCTAGACAGAAGAACGCGAAACAGTCAACGCGTTCACGTCGTGACAACGTGTATTGGGAACCAATACCGAATACAGATAGCACATATATGCAACAAACAATGAAAGTGGAAGGTTGTTGTCCAGCTAAAGCCGAGTGTCCATATGCTCCTTGGTCTCGTCGACAACATTGGTACCGTTTCCATTGTGCTTGGCGGAGCTGGTGTATCCTCCCTTCGACACGGTATAGCGAGACAGCCACGACGGCTCGCCTCCAATCTTCACTAGTAGAGCTTCGTGTTTGTTCGTTGACTGCTGTGGACGCAACTTTGTAAAGATGCTGAAATATACAGTGATCTTGGCCGGAGAGCGCAATTCTATGCTTGAGCAATAACTGGAAGATTGGAGAGGCGTGTGAGCTACAAGCATCAAGTTGTTGTACCACAGCGACTCGTGCAAAAAGCAAAACACAACATATGGTGGGAAAGCGGAAGCTGTTCGTCCTGCTGGCATACTTGAGTGGGCTGCACGGATGGGGCTCAGGCTCATTCTCCTTCTCGAGCTGCATCTGCAGCATGTGATCGGCGTAGCCCTCTTCGTATGGCAATGGTTCGTTCGACGATCGGATCCTCTTTATTACATTCTTCTGCCGTCGGCTAAAATATGTGAGGAGTCGTGCAGGACATCCATGTTAAACGTAAGCCCATTAGTGTGTTAATGGTTGGCAGCTCTTGATCAGCCATTACACAACACTGTTCAGCACAATATCTAGCTATGTTCAACAGGCAGGAAATCATATACCATTATCATGCTGCATGCGTTAATCCCAGACCACCACCAGCACCACAAACATGTCTACGACAAAACACCTGGTGCGACTCAATATAATTATGGTGAAGTTGAACTCAGGAATAGCGTTATTGGGAAAGGGCCACCGCTTTGGTCTACTTACGTCTCCTGACGATTGTGCAGATAATACTCCACAACATATTGCTCAAACATGTAAGCAATGATGAAAACGGCGATTGGTAGGAAGATGCAGAAGATTCGGTACTGAAAGGAGATGTGTTGATTGGATTGTAAATGTGAAACACACCATACAGAACTTTCTTGTGGCATACTGTCGCTATTTGAGAGTATCAGGAACTCATCAATTGCGTTCATACTAACTAACCGCATATATGGGAATGGGATCCAATTCGACGAATTCGTCAATGGCTTCGAATGGATTGAACACCAGGAAAGTGTTCACTGCAAAGAGCGTCGCCAGACACGCCATCATCGTTTTGTTCTTGTAGAGGGGCTGGCGGTGCGGCTGACCCTTGCTGTACATGATGACAAGTGACAGATACTGGTAGATGGTCACGTAGAACAACGCTGTTCCCTGAAGGAAACACATTAAACAAGACTAGGAACGATGTCATTGTAGGTGTATCATGTACAAGAATGAAGTAATATTGTGCTCAATTCAATGCAATGCCTGACACAATCGACTGACCAGCATGGAGCGACGGTCCTCGTCGTCCTCTCCGATTGGCTGCGCGTATGGGAAGTACCAAGGTTGCCTCATTGTTGCCATAAATACGCCGAACTAAGAATATGTTTGGGCTGAAACAAGAAAGAGGATCGAACCTGTGTCAATCCAATGAGAAGCATATTGCCGAGGATGGAGACGATGCTGCTTGTGCAAAGGAGACGAGTCGGGGGAGGAGTGTCCGAGAGGGCGCGGCATGGACCGGAGAGGCCGATACAGAAGGCACTACTCGTGATGATGCATAAATCGATGTACAGGAACTACAAATAACCGGACTCATTATCATTAACACAAATGGTACAATGGTGATGATACACAACCTGGTTGCCATTGTCTGGAAGTGTTATCTATTACCTGCATGTCAGTCAAGTTTGTGTTGATCCAGTAGAGGTGCATGATGGAAATAAACTGTGTGAGCGAATATGTTGCCATGTATTTGAAGACTCCGAACGACGTGACCAGTGCACAACGCCCCTTCAAGACAAGCACAATGTGTTTTAAATAATTTGCATACCTCCATGATGACGAGCGGAACACAGGAGATGTTAGCGATCTTTGAAGTGAAAGGGGCGGCAATTGAAGCTTCAGCTTCGGACAATGAGATTCCTGCGTGTGCAGCCTAACAAGTGGACTTAGGATCCTTGGTTGCGAATACCTTGAGTGCTCCGCAGTCATTCGCTCCGTCACCGCAGAAGCAGACGGTGTAGTCGACCTCTTGGAGGTAGTTGACCATCAGCGCCTTCTGCTCCGGGGACATTCGAGCGTACACATCGCAGACACAGACGAGGAGAGGAACCAACTCGGGGTACAAATGAGTTATCACCGAGAAGGTTGTGCCTTGAAACAGACAGAGTGAAATTTGGTTTGTGAACAAACAGCATTATGTTCTTGATAAGCTCAAATCTAATCAGTTTGAAATGTTGATTACCTGAAATTGCTAGATGATAACTTGAGTCGATCAGTCTCTTCATCTCATATTCGATGGGAATAAGGGATCCCTGTTCCACCACTTCTTCGGATGATGACACTGACTAAAATACTGTCAACTTTATCAGGAGTGATAAGAAGTGATATCTATAGGAGTGATATCTAGCACTATAGTATATTATAATAATACATTCTATTCTGTCACCTTCACTATTCTAGACTCCTGACCTCTTTGATGATGAGTTTTGGACGACGCTGTTCGTCGTATTCCGTCAGTGAATGTTCAAGAAGGAATGCCCTCTTAGACGGTCGAATGATTCCACATTCTCGTGCAACGGACATGGCGGTCAGGATATTGTCTCCAGTTGCCATCACAGTTCGAATGTTCGCTCGGTTCAACTGATTAATCACGGGAAGCGTCTCTTTCTTCACGCGATTTTCCATTACCACAACACCGAGGAGTTGAAGCCCAATCTCAACCTGAAGAAAGATAAGAAACACAAACTTTCAGTTCAATCGCATAGGAGAACACATGAACAAAAACAATATCCTACCTGTGCACGAGGAATCTTTGCTGCTTTGGCAAAGCTCATTTCAATCGGACGAGATGCGACAGAGATGAGGCGATATCCGTGCTGAGCATAGTTGTTGACGACGTCCATGTAATCATCGGGAATGGAAGACGGATCACAAAGGGAAAGGATCATTTCGGGTGAACCTGAACAAAACGGTTGACATCACAAAACTGAAATGTAGAATGTAGAAATCTTGCAATGTTTAGCAAAAAGCTTACCTTTACAGTAGACAACCATCTCATGCGAATCTGCTTCTGGCATTCCTACGATGACAGTCATGCGTTGTAGGCTCGAGCTGAAAGCAAACAGGAGGCTACGAGAAACAAGTACAGTGAATGTGACAATTCGTTGTTGCAAACCTGAAGGGAAACTGCCGAACGATGGTGAATTCCTTTGCACCGTAGTCGAAGTTTGACGGTGGGCGAACGATGGACGGTTGCATCACATCGTAGTTTCCAGTTTCCTCGTCCGACTTTCCTTCTTGTCCTGTGAAAATAATTATTGGCGTATGCTCTTTTATTCTAGATAGTACCTGCTCCTTCTTCAATGATCCATTTTGTTTCGTTGAAGAGAATGAGATCAAGAGGATCCCCAGTCAGTGCACCGTCGAGTCTGAATGATTATATCTTGTTACATCAAATGGAGCTGCTACTTCACAAAGCACAGATATGTTGCACGTATAGTGAAGGAAAAGAAATAAGGAGGAAAGATATTCTGCAGCCGTTTCAAAAAATTAAAGATGGAAGTAATGATTTGTTTTCAGAACAAGGGTAGGACACTGCCAATGGTAAGAATATCTCATGCAATGGTCTGTCGCTAGGTTGATCTGCCCGATACAACATCAACGCACAACACTAAGTTACTGTCTACATACAGCTTTGTCCTTTTCTTCTTTCCATTTCTATGTGAGTTACACTCTTTTATGGCCTCTTTCAAGATCGACCTAAAGATCGGTGATTAAGGAAATTATGATGTACCAGCAACTACAAGCTTGATTTGCAGGGAACCATGCAACTGAAAAAAGAGATTGGGCAGAGCAACGGGGTGATTGTGCAAAATAGCTTAGCGGTGAATAGATTCTAGAATAGTTCTTTCTAAACCGCTGAAAAATGGAATATACCTGGTAAGGGAGTGACAAGTTGCAATTGCCTTGACCAGTTCTGCTTTTTCGGGAAGCTTCTCGGGACTCATCGAAGTGTGTTCCGGAGTGAACTTGACTGCCTGTCCTTTCTCGCTGCTCCTTTCAACGGCACGGAGCATTGTGAAGTCCAATCCGTCTTCCGTCAGAGTCCCCGTTTTGTCGAAGCAACACACGTTGATCGCACCACATTGGTTGATCACAGATGGTGAGATGCAGAAAATCTTCTTCTTTTGCAAACGCATGCTTGAGTATGTTATGCCGATGCTCATCGCAGCTGAAACGGATATGCATATTCCTGTGTAATGACAAATTATTCTCATTTTTTCCAACCAATAGCAGTGCGAGGCGAACGGAATAGTATTACCTGGAAGTGCAGGAGGAACAACAATAGTGATGATGTCGAGAGCCCGGATGACAATCTTCTTGACGGTGTCGGCTCGAGAAATCATGATCACCAGTGTATACACCGAACCGGCGAGGGCGAAGGAGAATAGGAATGCCGTGAACTGTAAGGAAACAGTAACAATACATATTTTGAAATGATGAACATAGAAATACAATGAGAGATACAGTACCCGCAGGAGATCTCTTGTGAAACTGAAGTCAACAGGCTTCGGGTACATAATGGATCGGACGAGATGACCTTTCAACGTTGAGAATCCAGTCCGAATCACGATCGCCTGCAAGAATGTACATATAACATCCAAAACATATGAATGTAGAGAGGATAGCGGTGGTCGAAGTGTCTCAGCCATTATTAAGAGAAAGGCAAACTGACCAGCACATGTTGTCCCCCGTAGTATCGCGATTGCTGAACATTGGTTCCACAGAACAGTATGTGCTTAGAGTGTTTGTCGAATGAGAACCGAGCATCCGGTCCCTCGCCGTCGTCGGTGAACGACGTCTTCGTTATGGGAATGGATTCCCCCGTCAGCATCGCTTCATTCACCACACATGTACCGTTGGCAAGGACGGCATCACAGGGAAGGATGAAACCGTGGCGAGGAATCACGAGGACATCACCCGGCACCAACTGGAACATTGCGGATGAAACGTTGAACGGTCTTTGTACTACATATGCTTACCAACATAGCTTGCAACAAAGTTACTCACCTCAGTGGAGTTCACAGTCTTGACCATTCCATCACGAAAGACTTGGACGTCAACACTGGAGTGGAGCATTTGTTTGAGCTTCTGCTCCTGTTTCTTCACTTCACGTGTGGCAACGACAGCGGAGAGAATTGATATGGCGACAATTACCGAAGCGTAGTACGCGTATTCATCGATGTACCAGATCGTCACACTGAACAGTTCAGGAATAGTATGTAGTTGTCAAAAAACTACGTCTGTGGATGAATTCGCATTCATCACGTAACCGATTTGTTGTACGGATGCCTCTTCATTAGTTATTTTGAATACCTTGCAATTTGGAAGAGGTAGAACAGTGTGAGCACTTCGAGCAGGAGAATCATCCAGATGGATTTCTCGTTCACATTGATCTCGTTCTTGCCGAAGGTGATTCGGCGTTCAGCTGCTTCCGATTCTCTCAGCCCGTCGTGGTTGTTGCACATTCGATGGATCTCCGAGAGCTGGATCTGAAAGAGGAGAATACTGTGTAAGTAGAAAAACCACAAATGACAAATGAGTACGGTTGTTGTACTTTGCCATGATTTACCTTTCCGTCGATATTTGATGGTTCGTAGAAGTTGTCTGCTTGTTCATCGTAGATGTAGCTGATCTTGCGGAATGAGAACTCCCTGTACGTGGTCACCTGACACATTAGTCTCCTGCTTCTGTTCACTTACCCGAATGATCTTTCCCTCCTGGTTCGGAATGACCATCGTTCCTGTTGGAGAGCCTTTCACCTTCACGCGGCGATATTGTTCGCGCTTGTGTTCGTCACTAAGCACAATCATCATGAAACGTATTTGTTTGATTTGCAGTGTGTTTAGGAAAGATGGTTGCTTGATTTACCAAACAGAGAACCTAAATTTGACAAGCAATCTCATTTTTGTCTTAGATCTTATTGTGTTGTTTTGTTGCTTCGTTAGCATTGTGCATATACTACATTGGTTTGTTCCATGACGCCACTGCCTTCAACACTCACTGCAATTCAGTAAATAAGTTCCCCACGCATTCGCTAACTTCAGCAAATTTTATTTGTGAGCATTTGCACTAAGAGAAGAACCTACGTGACAAACACGTAGTCTGCGTTGGCGAGTGTGGAAGGAACACAGCGCAGGAGGAGGTACAGACGCGGTTTGATGTGCACCGCGACGCGAAGAACTCCCAAGGAGACGAACAACAGCACATTGTAGATTATCTGAATCGCCAAGAAACGCTCTTAATGCAAGTTTGTGTTATTACAAAAAAAAACAAGGGTTCCTGCTACGCTCCTATAGTGGATATGGAAGAACTTGAAGCATAATGTTCCTCTTATGTTCACAACACATCTAAGATTCCCGTCTTGTCTATACCGTGAGAACGCGTGTCTTTCTGTATCCTTTGACGGTGAATTGTTCGTCTCCCCATGGGATGGTGACGGTGGTGTTGGTGCCCATCCTTGTTGAGACGTACAAGGGAATGGACTCCGACGATGTCGATGAGGAGCTCGACGATAGAAGAGATGTCCTCTCGTCCGCCTGTAAATATAAATATCACATAAATATTGATTGTTCAATTTGAAAAATCCCTTACTACTATTGTGACTTAGGGTTACATTTGGAACCATGAAACATATTTTCCAGACGGTGCTGTTCGGCATACTGTGATTCTCTACTGTTTTCGAATATCTCAGTTTCTTACCTCCATTGAAATCTATGCTATCTTATCAAGCTGAACAGATAAAGAGATAGAGAAGATGTTCTGGAGAAGAAGAGTTCTTCATCTCCTCTATGCCGGGTATCCCACGGGCATATGCGAAAATAGTCAGATGACCGCTTCTATCAACTTGTGACTGAAAAATTTTCACCATAAAGATGATAGAACACAGATCAAAAATAAGAATAGCGATGCGAGCGAACGAACGAAAGCTTTTCTATGACAAATACATTTGTAATTGTTGGCCATCATTTTTGAACCACCAATAAAGAATGATTGCGCTTAAAACAAATGTGGTCACGAGATTCCACGACCAATCTGACCCATGATATTGCCCATACATTGATAAAGACGATTACTTCTGATAAGCAAAAACATCCGCAAGCTCGAGGACTGACACATTTCTTGCAGAAAACTCCATCATCACACCGTGAAGATCTGATATGTATTTTTCACCTACACAAAACAATTCTTGCATTGTCCAGACAGGGAAAAGAGTGAAAAGTCAAGGCAGTCTTGCCGTGATGATACCACAACAAGATTACACCTCTCGAGGTAGACAAGACAGTGGGCTCTCTCGAGCTAAAAAGTGCACAAGAACTATCGGGAGCATCATCCAATCTGCTCTGAAACCCGGAATTATATTGATTGATAAAAAAGACCCAGAATCATGTCACTTATCATTATCTCGCTTATGGTGGAAAAATGTTGATAAGGAATGCCGGCGACGATAGAGGTGGTACGGCACAATGCATGTAGACAGAGGAGAGTGGAACAGGATGGAGAGGTGGGGTGACACAGGAACAACACATGACTGGCAACAACAAACTAAGGAACGTCTAAACACTATAAGAATTAGGAAATCTGCTTCCACCGAAAACCATTGTACCACCTTAGTTAACGTTAGGTGATTTTTTTATGGTAAAAGTCTCAAAAAATAGTGTGATGAGGCAATACTTTGCAATAAATTATAATTTTTCCAGCTCCATCATGCATGCCGTTGTATTTTATTTTATTAGATTTCTTTTCAAAAACTTCGGAAATGAACGGGAAAAATTTGTTGGAACTCAAAAGCGCAGAAAGTTTCCTTATGAAATCCGTTGCATTCTACTCTTAGAAAGGTCTTCAGCATTTATGCTACTAAGAATATAATACGCTACGCAGATGGTCTGAGCAGAAGGAATGATTATGGCCCTGAAGCTTATCGCACTTCAATCACAATATACATGTTTCAACTATAGAACTGTGTTTTAAGTATGTGATAATATCACAAAAGGACAAACTGATAATAGAAAATGCCTACCTCGTGGATGAACGAACAGCACTTGTCAGATTTCGGGTGAGTTTCTGGTGCCTGAAGAAGTCTTTCTTGATAAATGACAATTCTTTATTGTTGCTTGCCAATTAAGGTGCAATGCAGAATAGCTTGCACAAATATGAAATTGTAGGGCAAAGGAAAACGATTTATGCCTAAAAACAATTACATAGACAATTTCTCCAATATGCCATTTCGAAGAGAACGCGTTTTTCGTTTATTAAAATGCTTTAACTGATTGAACAACTTGATTGCTCCCACGTTCATGGAACAACCGTTTGTGCCACAAACAAATGAGTTTAGCTGTTCTGAGTGTACTTTCAGATCTCAGACGATAAAGTGCCTGGAACCGTAAACCGTTATCCAATCGGTCTACATTTTTTTGAAAATCTCCACGGAGTTTAGAATGCTAAACACGCAAAGAAACTAGCGAGGGTTTGAGATTATAGAAACCCGACATCTCAATTTCGCTCATCAATTGTTGTTCGTTAATTAACACTCATCATATGAATAACATAAAACGATGATGCTGCTCAGGTAACGGGAATTCTTGCATTTTCTAGAGAGGCTACTACTGTTAGTAGAAACGCAAAGATAAGCCAATCATCACAATGTACGGATGTTAAAAGCGACGCGTTGCCCGCTCATCGACACTGAAATGCATCAGCTTGTTTCCAACTATCACTGTTACACGGCAGATAAGAACGATGCCATCGAGAAGAGCGCAAAACACCCAACGAGCAGGGCACACAAACTAAGCGTACCAAACTTGTACTCTTTCCTCTACTGATCCCACTCTTATCAGCTTCTTAATACTCCTAGCAGTAGATTGCTGGTAAACGTTAACGTCTCATATTGTATCCATATTCAAATCGCGATCGACGAATTTCGAAAATTTTTAACAATAAGAAATAGTTATTTAACTAGTTTCACCATTCCACCGGTGCAATCAGAAAGCAACGCCAACTTAAGAGTCCCGCGCAAAGTAAGTTCTGAAAACGAGCAAAATTGAATGCAATGGACCTGTAAGAACAGGACATGCGCTGACCGAAGTAGGTGCAGCACATCATGCGTCCGATGCCATTCTCTTGCATTGTTCAAAACTTTCTTGATAAGAATGCGATTAACTTATGATTCTACAAATTCCTTACCGATAAAACAGGCAATTTGCTTTCCACGTTGATTAGCGAACAGTTAACAAAGAAGTATGTCCGTTACCTGATTTAGAAGTGGCGGGTGCTAAGGAATCGCAAATGTGGTGAAGCCGTGAAGTCCCCAACGCATAAGAGCCGAGCTACGACCACACCACACAGTCCGACAATCGCCTCACCAGGAGCTGCGATTCTGAAATAAATGTACCAGATCATACAATACGAACGATTACTGTAGAAGAATAAGTGAAGCTTTGCTATTGCGTAGGAAGCTGGCAAGACGGCACAAAACCGTTGACATCAACCAAAATGTTCTAAGATCGCAGACTTGAAGTGAATATTGCCAAACAAAACACTTGGCTTCTGGGGGAGGGGGAAGCAGTCGCAGAAAGAGACATCCACTTTAGCAGATTGTTTTTTTCGGAGTTTGGTATTAATACAACAACCACATGGCTGCTCTATGAAGGCTTTTACTGTTCCTTCAGAAAACTATGTGAAAAATGAGAAAGAACCAAAAATCGGCTCTTGCACTTGGCATGCTTCTCACACTCCCTCCACTCTTTTCTGCATCTCCTTTCTCGTTTAACGGGAAATGATAAGACAAAGTCGCTAGGTAAGAAAGACCCGACACGCTTATCGGACAGAAAAAATGATGTTAGAAATTCATTAGAGAAACAATGGGATAATGTGTTTGCTGATGTCTGAAGCTAATTGTTATAGATTGGAAGGAAAAGCCAGGAAAGTGAAAAAAAAATGTACTCTTAGAGATCTCAGGCGTGTGTTGAATGTGTGGAATGATGGGCTTGATAAGAGGGCACACGCTTGCTGATATTTTGAAATAAAAGACTCGAATGCTTGTGAACAGCTGTAAGAGCGTGGCAAATAGGCGACGCATTTCGTGCTCTTCCAGCATTAGCATAATGCACCAGGTGAGGAGGGTGCCCCGAAGGGAGATGAGATCACGAAGATGACCGAGAACATATAATAACCATAAACGAATTCTTGGCAACATGAAAGGATTTAGGCAAAATGACAACCTTACTGCACTTTCACTTAGTGCTCGTTATTATGCTTTTACTGATTCGGACAGTATTCTAGTGCAAAAATTGTAGACAAATACATATGTTTATGCGAGGCAGCTGTGAGAAAGGGAAAGCTAGAAGGAACAGCAATGTCATGACCTATCTACTCAATGATCAGTCGAGTAGTTCCATGACTACTCTCGCCGCTTCTCTTCCTCTCCGACTTCTCTCCCACCCTCACATCGCAACACTTTTTCTCCTTTCTTTCTCTCCAACCACATTCGCAGTTTACCTTGATTGATTATTCAAGCAAAGTTTTCTAATATCTGCGCCAGCACGCGGCAAAACTGTCGCGGACAAAGTAATTATGACGAAATAGCAAATGAGTGAATAAAGAAATGAAAACCTCGATGAGGGAGGTGAAAGAGAAGGAGGGGGGGGGGAACTGGCGTGATGCTTCGAATTCACGTGGAAAGAAAAGGCGCCAAGAATAACTGCGATTGTTGAATGCGATAATACCAGGCCAAACGGGTGAGAGGACAGAGAGGTTCATTTGAAGCAAAACAATGAATCACGCATTCATTCATATACACGCATTTATCAAATGCTGAAATTATTCTTTCGGCAAAGTTAAATAACCTCTCTCCGTTAAGAATAAACGAAACAGTCATCCCAATTGATGTTACTTTCAAGAGGTTGTGAGGATCAAATGGAATCAATGTGTTGCCAAGAACGGAGCGATGTGATGTTGTAATGCAAGTGTCAGCCGCCGGAAGACAAGCTGTGACACAATTCGCCGCTTATCCTGGGAATGCCTTCCAGCCGGTGCAATCACACAAAAGCATCTCTCGCCAAAACAAACTGCGCGGTGACGCAATGTTGTTATGCAACAATCGCGATCTTATGCGCAGAACAGTTGTCTGCCTAGACGGAGGCAGAATACGGTACACTTGACAAGGACACTCTTGTGCACGAAATGAGGTGTTGGCAATACCACCAACCTACATCATGCGCATTACATAATGAACACTTCATCCCTCTGTTTGTCTTACGCGAAGCCTCGCGTCATGCGTTCTTTATCCCATTGGTTACACTAACAATTTAACATAAACTAATTACTTGAACATATACTGCAATAACACAGTTCAAGGCCGTACTGTAAGAATTAGATAGGCAAAATAAACATATTTGAAAGATAAATGTAATTCGTAATGAATGAGTAAGCCGTGCTTTTCCCTAATTGAGCAGGAGAATAGGCAGTGAGAGTGCACGAGGATGGTGACAGCTTCCCGCAGTCAGAATGCAAATACATTTCTGATACGCCTTCCCCTCGCGTGCACATACTACGGTTGCACAATATTTCGCATTCATCCGTTTTTGTTCTTTTGGAGACAAAAACAGTGTTATAATTCCATAAAAAGCTAATTTATCGTAAGAAATTCAACCTACCAAAGGGATTGAGAAAGGATAAAATGTGTTTGAAAGGAAAGCGGGATATCTTTTTGTTTTATGAATATAGTGTAATGTATGTGGTGGAAAAGGAACAATGATCCATTTCGGCTAACAATAATGCAGACAGAGTGGGCGAGACAAATGCGATACAGTAGGCCTTCAACCCTTTCAATATCTTAGTCCATGCCATCCTACAACATCGTCATTACATGCATGATCTGTTGTTTTCTGTCCCTTTGCCTTGCCAACTGAGTATATTTCGCATGTTCAAAGTGATTGAATTGCGAATTGTTTTTCTGCAATCAGCACTGCGAACACTTTATTCCCATTTATAGCAAAGAGAAATAACAACAGAGGACGAGCATCACGCGTGTGTGCTTGAAGACATGTGGTCAGCTGAATTCTTGCGAACACAACTTGAACAACTCAATGGAGAAGCGCAGACTTGAGACAACCATTACCACATACATCCGCAACAATGTTATATCCAGGCACAATCAAAAAGCGACTCATAGATAACACAACACATGGTAATTGAGAACACCGCAAATCGTACTAAAATGCATCTAGTAAGAATAAATATATTTATATACTGTCATATCATATATGCATCTGATACACATCTAGGATAATTACTCTATGTTGATCTGAACGTAAAATTATATATATACTTCAACCCAAATGACCAATATAACCGCGTTACTGAAGGTGCAGGGGATGAGGCGAGGAAGAGAACGATTCCACTTGCGCATTCTAACAGATTGCGAAGTAAGTTACAGGTGTAAGTGATGAATGCGCAATGAAAATCACTCACCAAAGGAAGACGGATCGTGGAATGCTCTAAGGAAACATTATGCACATGCATGGGCTTCGAAATATGGTTAGTAAAGATGGCATTTAGAATGCCATCATAATGACAAAGTTGAAATGTTGCGGCACATGCACGTGATAGCCAGAGCATGCTCCGGATCTTGGTGTCTAAATGGAAAAGAATAGATAACTCGGGAACGACCAGTGGGTATGTTATCACAGTTGAGGAGGGAATATCACTTGGATTAATGACACTGAAAACAGAAAGAAAAAAGGGATCACTTTCACTTCGATGCCGAAGAAGACTCGGTCTGGCCAGGAGGAGGAGGTGAAGGAGCAGAGGGAGCAGCTTCCTCGGGGACAGACTCGTCCTTCTCCTCAATTGCCTTTTCCACCTTAGGGAAATCGTGTGGTGCCTGAAAGGAAATAAATGACAATTTCTATTGTAATGAACAAAACGTTGATGTTACAGTGTTCTACAAAGATAACGTACATAAAATGAATAAAGTGCTTCTTTTTTTCTCTCAAGCACAATTTATGTTAAGTCATGCATCAGGAATATGTGCTACAGGAAATTCGAACGCTCCCGACAACGGAAATGCAACTATAGTGGTTTCGTTTTTCAAATACTTGGCTATGCGAAACTTTAGTAGATGTTCCCATATCGTATATTCATGGCTGCACTACACTGTCCCAGACATGTCTGACTACACGAAGCCCTTCCCACCTGTGGAGTATCAATGGGGGTCATCGGTGTCTTTTGTTCGGCATCTCCTTTTTTGTGCTTGTACAGAATGTCGGTCGACAGAATTTGTCCTGAAGTAGTCAATTATGACCAAATCGAAGCAAACTTCTAGGAAATACGAAACGAACACTCACCAGTCTTCAAATCGAAGGAACGTCCTTTGATGTTGGCGTTTTCAATAGGCGAGAACCAATTCACCAGCGATCCCATAATTGGTAATTGTCTCATGACGCCCTGAAACTCATGATTATTACAAGAACGACCTATGGCCTTCACAAACTAACGCGCTTACACATTTTAAATACACCAGGAATTCACTGCATAAACAAGAAATATGTCATCGCACGAGAACGTTTCCGATTTTTTTGTTTACATAACAACGTTCATCTTTTATTCATAGGTAATGCGTACCTCGTGTTGAAGTCGGGCGTCATTTTCCTTTTTGAGATCTTCGTTAGCGGCTTCGATTCCTCTTCGAATGAGCTCGGCAAGACTATCCAGGTACTAAAGAGAAACAGTTATATTGTAACTACAAATTTATTTGAATGTTGACTGTACTTCATGGGTACCTGTTGGCTGTTCTCAATCTCTTTTCCCCGTTCCGAAACCATATTGATGAGGTCCGTGAGATCTTTCGCATCCGAGAGCATACCGAATTTCACGCAGCTGACGCCATACAGTGATGATTCACCTGCCAGATGTTTATATGAGAGACGAAAACAGTTTAAATATGAAAATGGAATAGTTCAAGTCATACAGTCAAAGGAAATATTCCCAATGAGAACGAGCTACGACAGAAAATAATTACAAAAAAACACGAACCTGAGGAAAAAGCTGAATCAACAGATCTCAACGAGTGCACCAGCTCCATGTTCAACATCGATATCTAAACGTTTATGTTAAGTACGGAAGCCGTTTCAGTTTTTCAAGATTTAAAATGAAAGTAGACTGTGAAAGTAGACAGTCGTACCTGTTGCTTTTGTTTGTCGTTCCATTCCAACGGATTAGTTTCTTTCACAATGGAAGGGATGTAACTGAAATTGTACATTGTCTAAAACTCTGCGACAAGAAAACAGCGAACTATCATTGTCATAGTAATTTTTATTTGAATTTGAATATCCATCCAGCATTTTGCGACAAAGCAAAAGCAGTGCACCAAGAAGCTGAGTGTTCTTGACGTAAGATAAATGCACCAGAAATGTGTTGTCATAAAAAAGTATAAGTAAAAGATACCACACGGCTCCGACGCCAGCCCATTTGTTGACTGGGAGAAGAGCGAGAGAGGGGAATTCTTCCTTCAACTTGGAGAACTGAAGACGTGCTTCCACAGTCGAATCAACAATATGCAGGATCTCCGATAACTGCTTCACAAACTTTTGCACATGGTCCATGTGTGAGGCATTGGCTGCAAATGCATTTGTTACTGTATCATTTGCTATCGGTTTATGAAATCTGGTCTTTGTTGAGCAGTTGTGTTTACTGTATCTCTAAAAGTTCAAACTTAGTAAGGTAAAAAATTATTGCTAATACACGTGCATGTTTCTGGGAGCTACAATCCTGGTGCAAAAGCTATTTTTATTCGCTTCTTAAATAAATTATATTATTGTAGTGGTACAAGTTTCCCTCGCGCAAGGAAAAATCATTCCGATCAAATTAGTGGAGAGCAGACGTTCATTCGTAACCAATCCTATTTCATACGTCGATAATGCGCTTTCACTTTATTTGATTATTGCCTTTAATAATATTGAGTCGGAGACCTTTATATGCATTTGGGACTAATGTGAATGTTCTTGGACAGGATTAGTGAAGACTGACCGGCAGCGTGTTCCAACGGGCAGAATCGGAAGGCCGTTCCATGCACTCCGCCGAGTTCGATCATGTGGATTCCGAGAGGAGCACTCTCGCTCAGCAGACCCTGGCCGAGCTGCAAACGAGTCACACTATCAATGCAATCCGATATAACGAAAAAAAATACCAATGAAAGTTATTTTCTAAAGATATGGAAATCTATAACAGGTTGCAAATGTATGAGTGAATGGAGTTTCGCTATATTGTATGAAACAATTGCGACTAACCCAACAGTTCAAGCTTTCAGCATATTCGAGTTCCTGTTCTTCGATTCGCTTTGCCGTGTTGATTTCTTGTTCATTGCGTTCATCTTCCGGCTTTTGTTGCAGGGACCGCAAGTTCTGGAACATTGATTGTGCAATAGGATATGAAGAAGAACTGTTAGACAGCTATGTTTCATTTTTGAGAGGTATATGAGAAAGTGAGAACAAAGTAGTACCTGGACGGCTTCACGGAGGGGATTGTATTTATACTTGAAGATGAGAACGGACGGTGCTATATACTGATTCTTGAACACACGATTGGCGAATTCGACTGCGTTGTCCATTCCAACAATGTCGATTTGATCCAAGGATGCCAATCCTTTCAGCATCACCTTAGACTGAAAGAGCGAAATAAACCCATCATAAATGGTTCGTACCAGGAAATACGCGTTCTCGACCATATCCGTGATCTTCTTTGTCGTCAGATACTGGGTGGCCACCCACCACGGAAGGGTGTCGAGCTTGCTTCGATAGCTTGGCTTGTATCCCTCGACGTGCCGATGGAGTGTCTGAAGTGCTCGTGTATTGTACAGGTTTTTAAAAGATAAACAAAATCAAATAATGCATTATAAAATAAAGGGTTCGCCTACAATGACTGGCGCAGCGGGAATTCCGAGCCAGAGTGCCAGGGGAAGCGTCATGCTGTCGACCTGCGACAACACGTGGATGAGTACTTCGGTCGGTTCGCGAAGAGTCAATGCAGCAATGGCCTGAATTTGATTGCTTGCAATACATATTCTTAAGTATTTTTTCATCTCTTATGGAATTTTTCATATTGTGGGATCCTGCCATGCCATCTACCGTAATCCTTCCCCTCATAACACTATGCTTGGCCACATTACCATCCAATCTCAAGGACAACTCTCTTAGCCACATTTGGCAATTGTTAAGCTTAAGTGCGAGACAACAAAGAACAGATAACAACTTGCAACACTTCAGTCACGAATTAAAGACAAGGACATTACACTGCCGCTTACTTGTCCAACAATGTGTAGCCAGAATTTGTGCTTATTCTTCCTAATATCGAGGAGTTTGCTGATCATGTCGTTCTGTCCGAGGATGCTCGATCCGACGACTCCGATCACTATGAGCGGCTTTTTTCCAGCTGCCACATCTTCGTCCAATTGCTTCTCGAATGCATGGTGGTCCTGCAGGGAAGAGGACAATTTATATGGTAATGTGCAAGATGACGATCGTTACATACGCGTACCGTACATTTTCATGATATAATTTATGTCTGCTGCAAAAATGTGTTTAATTCCTAAGGACGATAAATGAAGGTGGTCTCCTATAATAAAACATACAATTCGTCCCTCGATCTCACTGAGTTCTCCCTCCAACTTGGGCAACACGACGATATCCGAGATGCCGAATTCGGATGCGAGATATGTTTGGATGTCGAGATGGAGGGCGGGCGATACGTATACAACAGGTGCACCGTGCTCCACGAACACTCGCCATCCTCGGGTATTGTACTCCACGCCGTACGTCTGGCGGAGGGCCAATCGGATCGAGTGACCTGAAAACAGCGTCGTTGTTCATACTTACTTCAAATTAAAGAAGAATCTCGGAAGCAATGACAGTAAAGTGGAAGCACGGTGTAAGGGAACTACTGTGTTCTCCTCATTTTTTCTTTTCCTGCGCCTTCAAAGAAAATTCACAACCCTTCAAGTTCTATTTGGCAGTGGATCTCGTGTCCTAACTGCGTGATGAAAGACGCTGACAACTTAGTTGTAGGATGCATACCAATTCCATTTCTGATCGAATTTGCGAGAGAGCTCTCCACCTCCGAGCAGAACACCGAGGAATCCTGCAACAGCTTAGACATAATATCATAATGCTCTTCAAAAAACTGCTCTAAGAGAACAGTTTTTCATTTACTAAAAGATACAACTGTACATAAGGTTTTTCATGGATCATCGGAAATGTGATTGGGCAAGCAGTATCTCCAAAAGCGAGGAAAACGCGTAGCGAGCTGATTTTGCAGTAACAAATTACATCCTCCTACTGAAACAATTGTAAACGCCGTGATCTTAAGATTCTCATATTATCGTGTGCCGTGGGTAGGAAGATCTTGGCTTCGAACCTGGAATCGGAAGAGTTGCGAGAGCGTGCTCGAAGTGTTTCCGAACAACCAGCTGGCGATACTCTGTCGATGGTGCGATCCCAACAGGTCGATGTACGCCTTCAGCGACGACGATGTCACCAGAGTTCTTCCTAGTTCGGACAACTTTGTCGTTTCCCTGTAATGGACAATTTTTCATTATATATCAGTTTTATCCAGAAATATAAAGAAAGATCAATATCTCAGACGTAACATTTCATATGATGGAAGACTCGAAGGACATGGAAACCTCTTTTGTTTTCAATGAGATGTTGTGTTTTGCTCTATAAAGAAGTGCAAAACAGAATAGCAGGCTTCCCCGGAAGCAATGTTTGTTACCCCCAATTGTTGGCGGCGTCGGTCAAAACAGCTGAATGGGATGGCGAATGTCAGCCTGATTGGGCGGATGATGTGTAGACAGCTAATGAGACAAGAAAATGATGGGAAGTATGAACAACAAGACAGCCACTGCTAGAACACTTCTTTGGAAACGAGAACAACAATTTTCTGAGTTATGTGCAGCACAAAAGTACCACGAACATGGAGGGTAACATGTCTTCAAGTGCGTAGGATTGCAAAAGCTGTCTAATAATGAACATTTTGTGGTCGGTCCATGAACTGCTTGAGTGTTCCTTACTTTGCCTTTGCAATGGATGCGTGTGCGTTGGGATCGTCCCTGCCGACCCATTTATCGGAGACGATCAGCTGTTCGAGTTGTTCGAGAACCGGCGAAACACCGCATCCGGACATCCGCGACATCCGACGCTCGCTCACTGGTTTCGCCTACAATTGACAAAATATTCACGTTCCTTATAAGTATGAATGAAAATATTGCTGGAAACTTGGTGAAACACCAAATGATTCAACAACCGAAATGATGTATTTCGCATGGAACAACAGCCCGACCCCATGCCATATATCTCTATGCCCTGCTCTTTGTTTTCTTTGGCGTTGTTTCCAATCTTTGAACCGATTCTTTCGCCCCAAAAAGGGTGTTTAATTCTGTCTGCCAGCACAATGTAACAAGGAAAATCGGAAATGAAAGAGCATCCGAATAGGCGAAAAAGCTTAAGGCCTATGTAACCCGTGATGTCCACTGAGAACATTTGACAAAGAACTATGAGGCTAACAGTAAACATTTCGTTACAAGATCATACAATGGACAGACATCAACACGCTTAACTACGTATAGGCGAAATCGATGACAATGACTACGATTATGGATCGTTCAGAATGGGAACCACGCGCAAATACCACGTCGCCTCCCATCGTTTGTTCTAGCATGCAAAAAGCGTAACAGAACGGAGAGACTTTTAAAATCATCTTCTGTGTATTTAGCTCAATATCAGACGCGGTGATTTGTAACGCCTTCCACCACGTGTAAATATGCAAATTGAACATCTCCCCTAATGGAACACGACAGAAAACAACAGGGAAAGAATCACATGTGCATTAGCATAGCAGGGAATGAGAAGGAAAACGTCTTTCTCTTATATTAGAGGCAGCAGAAGAAAGGAGGAGGCACAAAGACAACAAGTCGTCACCGTCTGCTACAGATTTCCATTTTCTGATTGCTGCTCTTATGGCTACTGTAATGTATTTGTACCGATAAACAAATGTTAATAAAGAACAAATAATAATTCCACTAGGTTAAAGTATAAACCTTTTTGAAGTATAAAAAAAGTTGTACCTGATTTGCTCCGGATGCCTTCCTCTCCTCCATCACTCCACTGTCATTCGATGAGCTCTTCGCCGATCCCGGTGACGGTTGGGATGGCTCCATTTTGCTGCAAGGAAGATCCACGTTATTCCTCTTACAAGATGCATCCGTGAGGTGGACATTCCACATCTTCCCAATATGTGCGTGTATACACGCTGAACAACTATTTGTAACAATTCATTGGCCTTTTATTCCCGTCTTTATGTCGTTCATGTCGTTCGAAATGAGCGCCTGAAGAGGAGGACGAGACATATGACTATGTTGGTTCCCTTGAGTAGATATTCGCACATCAAGAGGTATGTCGAACAATGCACATTCTCTCCTCTGACGAATACCAGAATAAACGAGAAGGAAGTTCTTCGCATTGGGGATTCATAAGGGCGTTCAACGCACATGATGGCAGACAATAATCGGGGAAACGCTGATGAGAAGAAGGCGACAGATGTTCTAGAGAAGACCGCAACAAGTAACAAAATGAAACAAACAGTTGGCAAGGCGAATAAATTCTAAGTACTGAAGAGTATTTAACGTCTACGTGTATGGGCAAAAGCTCTTAATTAAGCTCCAAAGACAGTTCACTTGGAGAGACGTCGCGGACGACGTGCGGCCAGCCGAATCGAGTTGGTCGAATAGAAGCCGGGCGACCGCAATCACATGAAGCCGAAACGGCTCCCTTGGGGGAACACCCGCCTGTCAGATTCGAATTAAAGCTGACATTCGTCGCAGAAGACACATGCAACAGGCACAGCAGGATGATTAACTGCCGGCGACCCGGAACCCACTGACCACATGGCCAACACAATACCAAGCATATCCTGTCACGTCGTCCCGAGCGAAACCCGCCAAGTACGTTATGCATGTTCAATTGTCGATAAGCCTGTCAGTGATCCTCATGAATCTATCAGTCAGCCAAAGCCGACCAGGGTAGTGACATCGAAACAATGGAGACTGAACGCGTTATCCTCTCCTCGGATGCGTTATGAATTATTGAAGACTCCTTCGACTTATGGGGACAAGGTGAATTAAAGTCGATGTCAATGCCTGGGAGAGAACGAAAATCGAGCGCGGTGGACAACATGGAAGAAAATAATATTCAAGTTCAAAATAAACAAACAGAAGGTATTAACTGTATCTCCTTCTGTGGTTCCTCAATCGCCTTCTTCTTCCGACGCATCGCCTGCGACGAGCAGCCAAGTGTCGGCATGTACAATGTGGACGACGGCTAGTGGCTGCAATACAATAATGACGCATCCAGAGATGGACAGGACGCGAAGGAAGACGACGGAGAACAGACACTCAAAACAACAACACCGTCACGTATTAACGCTCTTTCCTGCATCTCAATTAGAATGAATGGAAAATGAGCGAACGGCGCAGCATACGTTCTTCATCATTTCGGCGAAAAATAGGATCAGCACAAACTGAGGAGAAAGGGCAACAGACTATGAATTGAATAATGGACGCCCAGTATCTCTCGTCGTACCCAAAGGCGTCTGATCGGTTCATGACAGCCGGGCACGCCCATCCAGTTGGTCCTTTCCCAAATCAAAGACAAAGCGAATCATGCCCGGAATGCAATTTGTATCAACAGCAAGTGCTGCATAAGCCCCTCAGCATCATAAAGAGCGAGAAGATGCGAAGAAAGAAGACGAAGAAGAAAGAGGACGAAGAAAGGAAGGCTGGCGAAGCGATGGACGGAAGGAGAACTACTCTCTTGCAGAGGAAGAAGCAGAACAAAGAGACGCCAGCTTGAAATGGCAAAATGCGAGCATCCAAGTGCGGCCACCGCTCAAGTAATTAGTGATTCGGAGGTGCTTCTGCCGTCGCGGAGTCCGCCGTTGACCATAAACACGACTGCCGCCTCAATCATTTCGAGTAGCGGCCGCACGTTTTGCTTCTCGCAATTTTCTTCCACGGTGTGTGGTAAACATTTCATTTTGCTCGTCGTTTTGGGGGAGCTGGTCCCATCTGTTACTACTTCTCTACCACTTCGCGCCTCTTCTCCTTGCCAATAAACGCATCATCACCCGCGCCCCCAAGTGTTTGTTGGCCGTTGCTGGCCCCTTGTGAGGATCGCCATCCATCGCCTTCGCCCTCATCCCATATAGGACGGCCGCGATTAATATCTGCACTCGATTGAGAGTTCTGATACGCAACTTGCTTTCGCCTCAACTCATCGCCGGTCATGAAGAAAACACGCAAACGCGAAGACTGTTGACCTAATAACAGAATGTCGCACTGACGTGATGGTTGTCGTAGATCTGGTGCGCAAAATGGGTCGGGGTGGTTTTTTGTGCAGCTTAATGCAGATTTTCAGTGCAGATATACGTGTCCTGGTAATGGTCAGAGATGTTTGAATGGGAATGATGTGTTGCAGTTATGATATTTTGCACAGCAATTTGATACCTGTCGAGGCTCGCGACGAGGCTGTCGGCCTGTTGGAGCGTCGATTGGACTTCGCTCTCCATTCGCCGTCGGGAACTGTAATGAACGGGTGAGTAAATGTGCAAATTGTGTTGGTAGAACGACGCGATGCGATCAGAAGAGGAGAAAGACGCGAACGCAAGAGGAAGGAAAGGAGAAAACATGAGAGCGGAGAAGGAACGAGGAGAAGGCCATGACCATAAATGCGTCACTAAAGGCCATGGGATGGACAATGCCGCGGATGGCCGAAGATCCTCTTGAGCGACCCGGCAAACCACGCCGAAGTCCTGTTGACACTCGCTTATGCCGAGCTGTCTCCAATTACAATTTGTGCTGCTGGACACCAGCCGACGATGAAAATAACATGTTGCGCTGAATATGTTGTCGCACATTGTTGGGTGCACAGACAGAGGAGGATTGCGTGCTCCGAAAGGGTTCCCCACCTCCCATTCTTCTCTTTCCTCACTGTTAGGTGCATCCTTATTTCATGACCAGCGGTCGTCTATGATTCGGCCGATGAAGCATTGGCTCATACCAATAAGTATGATTGGTACACATATCAAACGGAATGGCACAGTGACACAAGAAAGATGATGAACAAGTAGAGGTGAACAGACAGTGAGACGAGAGAGTTCATGAAAGGAGGTCGAGGAACATTGCTAACAGACCCTCACTATATCGAACACATTAAAAATGCATCTGTCCGTGCATGCTCATGGTACCATGTGTTTCTTAGCACCACAAATATAATACCATTGGAAGCAAAGAATAATTTTTGAAGCATTGAAATAGAGCTATTGGATAATGGAAAACACGCAACCATGCTTATTCCCCTTTACACGGGCAGAAAACATACGCGCAGCCCTTCAATTGGCGGAGGGAACTAATTCCTCCTCCCCCAACCTCAAACTGGTAGTCATCGGGATTCGTGCTAATCAGCTTATAATGCAGACCTTGTCTATTGTGTTACTTCCAAAAACAGTTACAAGTAACACGAATGATACATCAGAAGAATTTTTAAAAAGCTAAATAAGAAAAGCGAGAAATAGTCGTATGATGTGTGCGCAAACTGCACAACAGACGTGGTTATCAGGACACGTCAGTGTGTTGTTGGACTACACGGGTGGAGACGGCAATCCTCAGCCACAATAAGGCGAATGGGATTGGAAAGCGGGCAAGAGGTAGGTCCCGAGTTAATTGCCATTCCCTTTTCGGGAGTAGTCAGCCGTGCTCGAGAGTTGTGAAGACAATCGGGTGGAGGACGGAATATTCGGTGGGAGCAATCCATCCACCCAGCCAACAGCCACACGTGGCAACGACAACACGCAGCCAATCCTGCCGCAGGACCAACACAAAAATGCCAACTGTAAGCACAAGTGACATTCTTATGAAATACCTCCAACTCGACAACAATTTGTCACGACAGGAAACTTCGCCCGCACTATTAACGCCTCCAAATGTTAACTATTAAACTGAATACTAACCTTTTTCTTTTAAAAAATGGCCAAACTGCATATGACAAGAGACATAATGGTAGTAAAAAAATGAATAGAAAAAATGTATGGAGGAGGAATAGCACCAGCTCCACCAAATAACAGCACAATCGGTTGTCCCACATTCAGCCACGTTGCGCACGGAAAGGGGAGAGAGGAGAGAGAACAGTTTTCTCTCCCCGTTAACTCACTATTCAACATGACACCGTCCAACAAAGATGTCTGCTACGGAAAGATGGGCAAATCAGAACAGGACCTCCACAGTAGAAGTATTACGCGAAAAAGTTACATTAAAAAGGAAAGTTATCGGCTGCCAGCAAAATGAAGCGTCCAAGCACAATTCCTCCACGTGGCAATCCCCCCCCTCACACTTCACCCCCCCCCCCTCTCCCCTTTCTCGACCC
>JACMIJ010000089.1:0-35038 GCA_014805365.1 Koerneria luziae | reverse complement strand
GGGGGTGGCCCCCCCCCCCCGTAGTAGAAGCCTTAGATGGCGTTTGCAATGACAGTGCGGGTAAGGATGACTGTCCCGGAGGATAGCTGGCAGAACTACTCTTTGTAGGTGGAGAACTACTCTTTGTAGGTGGAGAACTACTCTTGTAGGTGGAGGGCAGCCCGGGTGCTGTCATGTTTGGGATCCGTTGCTTAGAGTATGCAGTAGACTACTCGTAATAACATTCGGTGAACTAGAATAATTCACTGTGTGTGCTAAATTACTCATATCAAAAATAGAGGTCATTATGGCATTTGTAATAATCCGAAAATTTAAGCCTCCATCTATTACTATTTATAATAAGATGCATTTAAAAAAAGTTTCCTTGCTTTTTATTTCGCTTTTGTCGATTCTCATAAAGAGAGAACCGTCGAGATTGTATTCGGGTATTCAAAGTGGTATCCGCAACTGCCGACCCATGAAAACAAGAGATCGTATTAATGAGTGACAACGTCGTGGATGCCCTCAGGTCTTCAATTTGTCGGATAGCGACGATGAACCGAAGAAAGCGAAGGAGAAGGTGAAGAAAGAGAAGAAGGCGCCTGCCAAGGGAAACTCCAAGGTCACCGACTTCTTCGGAAAGGTTCGCACATTCAACACACAAACATACAATTACAGCTGTAACGGGGGGTTAGACAAAGGAGGATTATTCCTATTCAGAAGGACAAGAAGAAGAAGACGGGATCTGATTCGGAGGAGAACGACGACTCCGTCCTCTCGATCCCCGACTCCCCTCCGCCGCGCCGCGCGCCCACGGGACGCGCGCGAACCGCCGTCAAATACTCGGATATGCTGGGAGGCGACTCCAGTGATGACGACATGCCAACCAACAACAGGAGACAGGTGGTCATGAGTGACTCCGACTGAGACCAATACTTTACTTTACCCCGTGATCTTACTCGATCTCTGTATTATTGCAGCATAGCCTCGTTACTTGTTAAAGAAGGAGTAAAGGCAACTTCTATCATCTTTTTTTCTCTCGTAATATTAACGCCTTCCAAAGACCGATCCAAACACTGTATAACAACTCATTTTCGTATTACGTTCAATATACGGAAACTATTAACTATGGTAGTGCGAAATGTCGGCAGACAATACATAATTGCATTACTAAGTGAAGCTTTTCATTCGTTACGCCTTTACTCCTTCTATAGTTCTGTTTGTAACCCAATAACAACCACTTTGTGTATGAATGCGCTAATGTTGGCAGTTGAGTGCTCTTCAAGTACTTGGACACAGATAACATTCAATTGCATTGTTCAAGAACTAGTGACCTACTTGACCAAATATTTCAGGTATTTGACTATGTTTTTTTTCAGTAATGCTTCTCTGATTCTCATGTTACTTGAACAATACATTGAACGCTCCGTCGAATACTTGAATATTTCTCAAATATCAAACTTGAACAGCCAACACCAGTATGTGTTCTCGATATTTATTTATTCGCATAATAAATTATTTTCCCCGATTTCGGCAATACGGGCACTTTCCTTGTGGAATGAACATGTTGGCGGTGGAGGCCGGTTCTACTTTGGCATCCGAGGCTGCAGGAGAAGCCGCTGCTGTGTTCCTTTGTGCAAATTGGAGTGCCAACTGACGACCAATCTCCGCCCCCATCACTGCCGGGTCGACCGGAACTGGGTCTGAATCCGAACGGTATATGCGAAGGTTCATTAGGTGCACCTTACGAACCGGTAGTTTAGAAGGCTGACATTTTTGACACAGCCTGAATATTTTCCTAACTTGAAGCTGCTAACGCGCATATGGATGGGAAGTGTTTCGCTTACAACGTTGATGTATCCTCCTGCTGGACTCAGTTAGGGCTGACCTGCCCTTTCAAACTTCAAAATTGACATACCTATAACTTTTTTTACAAATAACTCCAAACGAAAGGCAATCGCATAGGCAAGGGACGTGAGGCCACGCCCCCTCTCTCCCCAGTGGAAGTAGACCCAAAAAGCTATTGCAAAAGTCAAAATTAAGCAATAATACGACACATAGCAAACAACCAAACTAAGCGTTGTCTATACTTCTGCCTGATATACTATAATAGTCGTTAATGTTATTATATATACTGGGACAAACTGAAAAAGAAAGAAACTTGTGGGATACTGTAATATAAAAGGCCCGGAACTAAAATGCACTGCCGTCACGGCGTTTTGATGCTGTTCAAAGATCGCCAGTTTGAAATTTGCATAACCTTTTATTGACACTTCAAATTCCGTTGTGTTTTGTCACATATCACGGGTCTGATAACTATACCTGTTGGGACAAGTACTACTGCTTACTGTGTGTTTAATGTTCCTATTTTTGATCTACCACTCTTGCCCAGTGGCAATGCTCAAGTCTCTCGAGTAGTCTACAAGATCGGACAGTCAAGTACTCGTACAACATGTTGTCTACAGTAGCCAATGTTCATACGATAACAAAAGTTTTACTCACAAGAACAAGGATATGCAAATTTGAGACCGGCGGAAGTCGCACTGTCTCAGCATGTCATGTATAGTCGAGTCATGCATGATAAACTGTGATCCGTGCTATTATGCAGATGCCATATCATAGAGGAGTCCATGCACTGGGAGAGTTCAAAAGACATACTGAGCAGGAGTGATTGTACAGCGAGAAGGGAGGAGAGGAGGAAGAGGAGTCGGCCAACCATTGCCATTCCATACACACTCACCTCACTCATTATAAACCATGGATTGTGTACTCTGAAGGACCGGTCACAGCGGAAGGAGCACAATGAACACACGCAATCCACATCCGATCAGTCCAACTATCACGGTCCAGCTAATAAGAACCTCCTCCTTCACCTCCTTTCTCTGTCATACCTCCTGCTTGTCCTTCTGGCCTCTTCCTGATCCCTTCCTTTCCCTGATCCCTCCGATGGTGTGAATGTGTTTCTCTTCTGTTGACTGATTGCCATTGTGTTTCTCCTTGTATGGTTCCATCATGTTCGACACACATCCATCCATCCCTCCTTGCCCTTGACTGGTTTGCGCTGTTTCAACCCTCCCCTAATACAGTAAGTATACTAATTTGAAGGAGACGATGGCTTGTTGCTAGCACGATCTTTGTTGTTCCAAATACAGTGTAAATATGTAAGCCTTGGATAGATAGCTCACCAACGCAATAATCACTGTGCTTTCAAAGAACTATTAGCAAATATGTTGCGCGTCGTCTCATTTGTAAGGCGGCCTACGTATGGTTGCATGAAATCGAATGTTGGTCAGAGGCGAGACAGCAAATATCTCTTATCGCATGTGGAATATATATCATGGGATCGACCCGTTAAGTGCAAAGAAAGAGAAACAGCACTATACACGACTTACACTAACAGTCACACATACTTATCATATAATACATGCCCGCCAGCACTTCATTTGAATACAGAGATAATTGTTCAAATCGTATTCATTGTTTTCGTCTAAAGGAGGGGGAAACCTAAGTTCCTTTCCGGAAGACTTCCAATGGAGCACATGTCGGTCGACGACAAACTCCGTTCAACTTCAATAACAATTTGATATTGCATTCGAAGAATACGGCTGCCTGAACAATCACCCATTAGCACTGTGAATGTCTCTCTTATTGCTAGACAGCAACTGTTAGGAGAAGGAAATGAATACTTGACAAGAGTAGATGTGCTTATTGTCCTGTGCACTGAGATTGTTTGTGAGAGAGCTAATGTTCGATCAGCTGATCATTGGTTCAGTGCTCCGTTTGCCCGTCCACTTCCGTGTCAACTCGCCTCTTCCACATCCAATGAGAAGGCATTCACACCGAGTCCGCCCTCCAGATCTGATTGATACGACACGTGGGGGAGAATCGTAGGGAACAATGAACATCCGAACTCGTCGATTATTGGGATCTGTAAGTGATATCTGAGTGATCCTCCATGATATTTGTTGAAAACGGAACACATTTAGCGTCAATGAGACAATTTACCGACCTATTTACTGAACAGCAACACTAATTGTAAGTGCATAGGTAGAGGATCAAGACAAGAAGATGAACTGTAAGAGGATCAGATGATTAGGAAGATGCTAATGCTTACAGCTGTCTCCAAATTGTTAGAAAATGGGTCATCTGGAAGCTAACAAACTAAAAATAATTTGGAGTATTAGAAAAGAACAAACTTTTGGTGTATTGTGCTTGGTGTCCTTAACAGTGCAGTTGTTGACCATGAGACAATACATGGTTGCTTCGTTGCGTCCATACGAACACCTCCAGGAATGGTACAATGGCTCGCCCACTCGCACTCTCCTCAACAACCACCGTCCTCGTCTCTCCCACTTACGACGTTATCTGTCCTCCGTTTCGATCATTCCGATGTACAGTGTATACACACGACGGATCGGGGAACTTTCCCACGGGGAGGTCGATGACGTCATCCGAGACATCAGCTGCCGACGATGGAAGAACAAGAAAGAAGACGATGAAGAGGAGCAGCATCTCACCGAAGGTACGACCTTGCATGGCCTCCTTTTCCCATATCACAACATGATCCATCCAAGCCCCTCCCATGCCAAGAAACATTTATGATCATCAGCAGCTGTATATCTGGCAGTGGAATCGAAGAAGCACCGAACGAGCACCAAGGAAACAATTGAATGGACAAGACAATTGATCAATCTGATATGGATGTGATTAGTGACCAGGCGAAGGAGGACAACGGAAAGACGATCGGAAAGGACACAAACAGTCCAGGCGAGAAGTTGCACATATCAGAGGGACATTCACACAGAGAGGGAGATCCTCCACATGAAAGGGATTCCGACCAGGCCGTGCCATCTCTGACCAGGGAACGGGAACAACCGCGGAGGATCAGAGAGGAATCCGCTTCCGAGGGAGAGACGCGCACTGACAGACAACGGTCGTCGGAAGGACACACTTCCACTGGCACAGACGAGAACTCCACGTCCTCCGGCACTCCACACAACTCGTGTACTGGGGGAACGCGGTATCTGAAACACGGAGACCGGTACTTTGTGGAACACACGGATACTATTGGGCAATCGGGAACATTCTCTCGCGGATAAGCAATCGACAGGATGACACATTCCATTGCTAATCGAGTGGATAACTTACTTTTCGTACATGAATACCTTGAGTACATCTCGTCCTTCTGTTGGGAGGAAAGGGGGAAGAGGGGAGATGCAATGGTAGCAGACTGTGGCTGCACGGCACATCTCGGCCAGAAGGGCCACCACCGCCACGTTCAACATTCACGCGTTGCCATGTCAACCTGCCAGGCACCACCACTCATGCCAAATTAGCCAGTACAGAACATCATGAACTGCCCTTCGTCCCATCAAGTTATCTTATTGTTAGAACATTTGCATTGATATGTTGGTGTTGATTTTAACACTAAACATAACAAACGAAAAGGTGACAAGAAAGGGAAGGAAGGGGAAGGGAAGGGGAAAAGGGGGTGGACTACAGGTTGGACTACTCTGGCAGACTGCCACGGCTACACGAACATCAGCTTCTTCAACAGGGTTTCCATTTTCGAAAAAAAAAATGCCTGTGATCCGTCATGGCACCAAATGAATTAAAAGGATAAATCAAAATGAGTGAACAACTACAATATAAACATAAAAATAACACTGACAGAAAAACACATTCAAATTGGTGAGGGGTGACATATATTGTGATATATAGTAAGGGAATACATATTATGATACATTGCGAAATCGAAAACACCCCTCAGCAAGACTGCAAAAAAACACGCATTTGGTTCATACAATTATGAGCGTTTTAAACACTCAGGTCTGCGCACACAAAGACATGCGCTAACATATAATTCGCAGCAAAATTTGGTACAACTAACAATAAGTATAATATTTTATCGTATTTCCCGATATCGATTTCCTTCAATAACATACAACAAACATTATTATTATTATTTATTTTTAATGTACTGGTGAAATACACACAACTCATTTCCAATTGAGTGTTTTTGAGTGTTTTCTCGGTGCTACCAGCAGTATGCAGAAGTGAGTCTTTAAAACGCTCAAAGTAAAAAGTGTTTACAACACTCTGGTCAATAAAACACTCGAAATTCGAGCGTTTCTTTCTCTGTGAGAATTGTAATACAGACTTGATGTTGATTAAAATGGTTAGATTGTATGATGTTTTCACTCCTTACTGACAGTTATAATCTTGCCAAAGAGGGATATTGGGTATCGTAAAAGTAGCTGTTGGGATCAGGTCGGGTTGAACACGCTATGCCCACCCATATGTTATAGGGCACATCTGGGGAAGATAGATGAGAGAGGGGAGACCCAGTCCAATGCATGTCCTCGTCCTCCTTGCACTCCTTCAGCACACACACGCTATCTCCTGGCTGTACGTCCTACGTTCCAATTATCTTTTCTTATCTTTTCTCTGTATTTCGCCTTTCAGTTCACACACCCTCATATCTTTATTGTTACAGTATTCTGAACTTGTTTATTGGGCGTCAAGAACTCCGCATGTACAGATCCATTGGTCTCGTCAACTGGGAAGGCACCAACTCGAATGCCTGCAAGGACCTCCGCGGTCTCAACAAGAAACAGCTGAGGTACTGTAGGAGGAATCCGGATATCGTCCGCTCCATCGCGGGAGGAACCGTCTCTGCGTATTCCGAATGCCAACATCAATTCAACAAGAGAAGGTTAAAAAGGGGTTTATGGTGATAAGAATGAGATGGAGAGATGACACAAGAGACACGAAGACAAACGACGACCCCTCGGAATGAAATATTGCTATTGATCATTGTCCATATATGGTTCCCAGGAGGTTGATATTTGAATTCTATAGACGAACATAGATCATTCTTCACTGTGCATGTGTCTTTTCTACCAAAGCTGAACATAGCGTCATGTATTGACGAACTTGTATTTATTTGTGTAAGAAATGCGTTTTGTAGATGGAATTGTACGATCCTGGATGTTCGAGAGGGGAAGGGCCGTGGAATCGAAGAAGCGACACGGGAAGCGGCCTTTGTGCACGCGATTCTGTCTGTCGGTGTGGCGTACGGAGTGACGAGGGACTGTTCGAGGGGTCTCTCCGAGAGGTGCGGATGTGATCATTCGCCAAGGAACAATGTAGGCACTCCTATTATTCGGCTCTTGCCACACTATTCTTCTTCCACATAATAACTGAACAATAACTGCTTTTTCCAGTTCGAAAAATCTTATCGTCTATTATTTTCCGTCACCCTAACAATAAGTTATTTCTCGAACAGGCCAATTAAATGTTTGCTCTCACAATAAGAAATGAATTCAATCTCGCAATCAGCATAGAATACACAGATGGTAAGGGAATGAGAATGTTCACCTCAATTGACACGTCGGACAACGGAATTGCAGAAGGGCGGCCACACGTACGAGGGCTGCTCGGACAACATCCACTACGGCCTCGGCGTGTCGCGCGAATTCGTTGACGCGGCGGATCGCGGCGGCAACGCGGCGAACATCCTCAATCTGCACAACAATCGGGCAGGACGAGACGTCCTCCATGCCAATATGCACAAACAGTGTAAGTGCCATGGAATGAGCGGATCCTGTGAGACTACCACATGCTGGATGGCCGTTCCTCCCTTTCGGTAAGCACTCCAAACACGCCATCACACCAGAATAGCGCCATCGGCGATATAATGAAGGAAAAATTCGATGGCGCATCCGAGGTACTCATCAAACAGGACGAAAAGCCGACTATTGTCATGAAAAACAACCAGTTGAAGAGGCACACACATGCTGATCTGGTATGCATTTTGGATTGTTATCTCGCCTATTGTCAGGATGAGGTTGTCTTCTCATTAGGTACCATCACATCCTATCAGTTATCTGGTTCTTAGGTTTACTCGACACCGTCCCCCGACTACTGCGAGAGGGACGTCTCGAGGGGCATCTTGGGAACTCGTGGTCGAGAGTGCAATCACACCTCTCAAGGAGTCGATGGCTGTCAATTGGTATGTGTCACGGCTGATCCAGCGTTCTTTTAGTTGTGCTGCAACCGCGGTTTCGAACGACGCGACGCGGTCCGAGAAGAAAAATGCCGATGCAAATTCATCTATTGTTGCCGTGTAGAATGTGATCTCTGTACTTTTGCCCATTCAACATACCATTGCCTGTAACCATCATTTATACTTTTATTCTCTGTACAATTTGTTCGAATGCCCGGTATTCCTTTGATTGATCTTTTGTCTCGAGGAGAAGTGTGTACAGAATGTGTTCGATGGCTGGTATACGGTATCCAACTCGTGAGAGGAGTCGGACAACGACGTGGTCGCGGAAACAGCGGAGGATACAGAGACGGGTATCGGAGATATCGTGGAATGGGTAGATGATCGACTGGAGGGAGGGGATGATGTGATTGCGGATGGATTCCCATAGAGAAATGAGTTGAGAAGGAGTCCAATTGGCAGTGGAAAGACCTCCCGGTGGACATTGGAACACCTTGCACGCATTGTTCTCCATCGCGCATTGGACTGCACCCTTCTGCACACCATCATCATTCGATACTTTTTGTCTAATATAAGATAGTATGAAACCATAACAAAAGGGTTGTTGCAATGAGAGTATAATAGATTCGAGGGATCATACACAGAACAACCCTTCTCGGGCTCATTTTGTACTGGAAGGTTCCTTACCTCTGCTTGTAGGAATGAAACGAGGGATATCTTGCCGGCCTCTGACTGTCTGGCGATTGTCTGCGCCACTTCCACCCTGGTCCGCCATTCCAATTCGTTGCCTTGTAGGATTGACAAGATCAAAAGCTCGATCCTGAAGGAAAGCGAAGATTTACGATTGGATGGGAGTCTGACCCGAGGGAACAGAGGGTCACTCTCCAGATGAGCAGCGAGAGTTCTGTTCAAGCATATTGCAAGTATTATATTATTCTATATTTTCAAAAAAAAATCGCGTTTCACTAACAATGAGTGCGATATATCCAACCCGGTGTTGCGAATGTATACTTATTGTTAGTATGTAAAATCATGCGCCAGGAAGACAAATATGGCAAGCAAGGAAAAGCCTCTTGCTGTACACTGCAAAGGAATAATGACGCATATCAGATGTAGACGGCGGATAATGTTATAGAATGGCTGCTCCTTGTCAGAAGAAGATTACTTACGATGCGCGATGTGAGTGATTCTTGAGTGAATCCCGTTTGAGTTCGGCCAGATATGACATCGAGGCGAACATCTTGGCCATCGAGTGAAGCTTATCATTCACTCTTATCACCAATCATTGCAACCCACACTCTTCAAAAAAAATTATTTGCATCGAAACCAGCTACAAATACAAATGACAAGCATGAGAATGAACACACGATCCCCGATCTTATTGTTAGGAACCGGGACATCAAACGAATGCTCATCTTCGGAGACACATTCAAGTTCAGGAAACGGAAACTATTATATTTATCAATAATGAAACACAAAGTTTGTCCAAAAAATGTGAGCTGCTTGAAAGTATGTAATCTATTTGTGAGATACACGTGAGAGTGAAAACAGCTCACTTTTCACAGTGATGTCGTCGTTGTCGGTCTACTTCGATCCGTACAAAATGGATCTCCTCAGCTTGGTATGACTTATAGAGACTTATAGACAAAGCTAAACATCACCTCTCTTCTATTAATACCATGCAACACTTTCTACAAAAAACACGTTGAATCTACGATAAAGATAATACCACGAATAGTATCACATGCAATATTTTGGAAAGTGTATAGTATCTAGGAACCCCAGTGAACATTATCCAGTGTATGAGAGAACTGACAGGAAGGCGTTGTGGCGGTGTTCAGGTCTACGTGATTGGAGCGGGAGTGTGGCTGCTGATACTCGTGGTGGGAATCGGTTCCCTCTTCGCGACTCGTGTCGTTGAACCGAAGAAGAGAGAAGTGGAGTCGCCCCTCACTCGCCAGTCCTCACGGAGTCTCTCTACTTCTGTCAAGTCACAGAAGACACAAATCAGTGCAGCATCCGAACGAACTCAACAGACACAATCACAGGCCTCTACTCGATAAACTGACTTCGCAAACCCTTGTTGTCATACGGAAAGATCTCAGTCAAACGTCAGCAACATCATTGCGTCGAGCACAGCATGTTGCATCCGCTGGTCTACGGTACCTAATTTGCATACAATGACAAAGGTTTTGCTCTCTATTACAAAAGGATATGCATATTTTTTGACCGGCGGAAGTTGCACTGTCTCAGCATGCTGTGGTCGAGAACACGACGCAATATAAAAGACTAGGAATTCAAGTGTTTTGACATAAATGGAGTGCATACGAACAAATATGTGGATTACACTGTTCTGCTCGTTATGCAAAATTTAACTAACAATTGTACAATTGTTTAGTGTATAGTGTCTCTCGGTGTTCTGGAGTTCCGTGCGCGGAGTGCACCCGGTGTCCCGGTGTCCTTGGCTTTTGCCGAAGTGCGGATTGAACGGGCTAGTCAAGCGTCGCTGTTAATTTTTTTTGCCAATTTTTACTGTTTGTTTGTTCATGGGTTTTATCCGTGGAAACCATGTATTGCTTTTCCGCCTTCTGAAATAATCGTTGTGCGACGTAGGTGAAGAATTGACAGTTTTACGAGTAATAAACCTCTCTTGTTTCTTAGTTTAGCATTGAAATGAGTTAACTGATGATTGATTGTGATTTGTGAGTCACAGGCGTGTTCACCACTATCTCGTTTGCAGAATGTTGTGAGTATGTTGCGGTGCGGGCACTGTTTGGCATCCTGGCTTCCATCCACATCAGTTGCCCGTTGTACACGATTCCTCTCTTCACGACCACGAGTCAGTTCTTTTCTAATGTCTCATTACGCCAACTGTCAGGATCAGTTAGTCATTTCCAAAGAATGCTATGGAAGCTTACCGATCCTTGCAGCAGCAACCGGTTCTCGATAATTGGGAAGAATTTAGTTGCCCAGAGTGATTACACGGTATTCGTTAATTCATTGCAGCATTATTTTATTTTTTTGAGTGATTACTGTATTTCATGTGATAATATTGTTTTACAGGAAGCACTGCCACTAGACGATGAGTTGCCGGCGAAGCAGTCGGTATTTGGAGCTGCTGCTCCTCCAACTATCTCCATGCGAAAACGACCGCCAAAGCAGAACCTCAATATTATAGGTACGACTTGTCTTTACCCTTATATGCACAAAGGCAGCTTCTCTATCGGTTATGATTCATGATGAATTGTTGATTATTTTTCTTGCATGAGTCATTGTAATTTACTGTTTAGTGAATGACGATCACATCCAAGAATGGAGGAAAATGGGACCGCGAGATATGTTCTCATCATACGCTCAATTGTCTAAGTCCAAGTTGACCATGTTGATAACGGGAACGGCTGTTGGTGGATTCCTCCTCGCACCGGTTCCACTTAACCTGGGTAAGTACGTATTTCACGTCAAGATTTTTTCTAGGTGCTCTTTTGGGGTGCGCCATTGGCACTTCCATGTTATCGTGCGGCGCGAATGCGTATAATCAGCTGTTGGAGGCGCCATACGATGCACAAATGAGAAGGACGCAGAGTCGGGTTCTCGTCGTGCATAGGTCTGCTTCTTTATTCAGTATGGTTTTGCTTACAATGGAATATGGGCATACACTTGAAACACTCCACCTTTCTGTTCCTTCAACAAGAAAAACGTTTTGTACGCAACGAATGAAAGCTTAGAATGATAATGCGAATATCGTAATGAAAATGCATTCTCTGTGCTAATAGCGACATTTAGCCCTGCCATATTCAATCACACACAGTCACTATTTGCCCTGTAATGATACAAAACTGAGCGATATTCTACTACAAGGACGTGCTCGACCGGGTCTTTGCGTTTAAGCTGGCGTTAGAATTTGGTTTTGTTCATTTTTTAATGATAATTGTGTTTTACAGGTTTTCTCCGTTGCATGCGTTTTCATTCGCGGGTTTGTGTGTGCTGGGAGGGACGGCTCTCCTTGTCCATACTACGAATCCCATCACGGCGTCTCTCGGTCTCCTCAACGTCTTCCTCTATGCGGGGGTGTACACTCCAATGAAGAGATCTTCCATAGCCTGCACTTGGGCCGGCAAGTCGATACTCACTTACATTCACATTGTTGTTATGGCAAAATTTGCTGTTTTGTATGACGCAACCCAGCTTGTGATGTGCATGCAAAAACAAGCGAAATATAACGTCACCTTTGTCACTTCACAACGAAAACAGTTGCACTTATTACTGTTAATTGCCCTGTCAGTTGAGTTGACCGTCGAATGTTTTGCCGTTAATACATGAGTGTTATTGTAAATACTAATGATAATTGTTTACAGGGGCTGTGGTAGGAGCTCTCCCTCCTGTGATGGGATACTCTGCTGCAATGGGCGCGGTTGACCCGGCTGCCCTTTGTCTGGCGGCTATCTTGTATTCCTGGCAGTTCCCTCATTTCAATGGATTGTCTTGGAATCTCCGTGGTGATTACAGTAAGGTATGTCATTTTGGTATAACTATTATATCTTACATGAATTCTTTTTGTTAAACACTTTTACGGGATATATTTAAATATAACTTGTACATAACATTTTTGGATTCATAGCCATGGGTGGAATTGGCACAGTGCCAATTGTTCTCGAGAAGTAAGCATGTTGTGCTTGTACAGAGATTGGCTTGCAGGCCGGATACCGTGTGATGTGTGTGACGTCGGAATCGATTTGTCGTCGGACGACGATCCGCCACGCGATTTCCCTTGTGGGATTGTGTTCGGTGGCCGCTCCCCTCACTGATTTGTCCACGTTCACCTTCGCCGTCGATTCGATTCCCGTCAACGCATATCTGGTCTGGTCTACTCTTCCACTATTCATATCAATATCTTCTTACGTTAGTACACATTCTTCATTATAAGGTAACACGAATCGTTGTTCGGTGGCACCGAACAGATACAGAAACGTGTTCCTGGATTGAACGCTTCTATATGTTATTCACCGATGATTACTGGATATTCAGGTGTACCTATCGTATAAGTTCTACAAGTCACCAGATGCGAAGAACTCTCGTCAACTGTTCTTCTTCTCCCTTTTGTATCTGCCACTGATCATGATTCTATTGGTGGTCTCTAATATGGGGAGAAATAAGAATGAGAGGATTCCCATTCCTTCCACTCTCCCCGGGTCGGCACCCGCTTAGGTATCAAAGGGATCTACTCCGATAAAGGTGGCACAGAGGATAAACAGCCGAAGGTAGTCTAGCTAGGCGCCATATGAGGGAGGTGCGCTGCCACCTCTTCTATAGCAGACCCGTTGTTTGTTGTTGAATAGAGTGAGGAAATAGTGTTACAAATTGTTTTGTTGATATGGTTGTATTCTGTTTCTCCTGGATAAACATTTATCTGATTGTGCTGGTGACCCCTGTCCGTGGTTCTCTTCCACGCGTGTATCTATCCTTTCTTTGGATGTTCCTCATTGTGGCCTCATTTTTTGGATATTGGAGTGTTTCCTTCTTTTTGGCAGAAAATCGATTTGGTAGCGAACGTGTGTTGTTGGTGTGAATGTTGTCAGTGTGGAGTACAATGGCATGTTGAGGAATTCTGGCACACATGGCTGCTTATATACGGGGAGGATGTGACATTACATTGAGACAAAAGAAGCCGAAGACTCAGCATGCTATCAACTCCACCGCTTGTTAGAACACACACGTATTCATCTCGTTCTTGCTTCTCGAGTAACACTTTCCATTCAAGTATTGGACTACCATATATCGTTCAGATGTCAACGGGGCGTTCATCGTCTCTTCGTGTCAAGACCACCCGGACATCCTTTCCTCACTCTTACTCACACGATAGCTCTAGAAGGTTTGTCCAGCTCTTCATTCCTTGCTACTAAGCCTCTTATAGATTTCGAGAAGAATTGGAGTACGAACGACTAACATACGGGCAGGATGAACAACAAGTTTGTTGCTTTTGTAAAGTTATAAAAACCAAATTACAAAAGCTTTTGTAAGGTTGTGCTTACTGTTAGAGGTTAGGTTAAGTAAAAATTTTTTTCCGAAATCATACATTAACAACAAAGTCATTGATATCGCCGGGGCACCTAGTTTTGGGACACTTTAACATTGGAAGCACCCTGTTTGTGAACCTAAATTTCCAATAGGTACCCCTTTTCTAGCGTCTTACACTAAAAGATCATCCCGTTTTTTAAATATAGAAACATAGCATGTCCATGTATGTCCGTTACCAGAGGGGTTCTTCGACAGGTGTTAATGATGTGCCAGGAATACTTTGGGAGGCCGGTGGAATCCTCCCGTACCCGGAGAGATGACACCCTGGTGTGGCGGGAGGAGCGGGGGTCAAACCCGGGTTAGGGGGGGGGGTTCGTATCGAGAGTAGCGCATCATACCACTACACCACTGTTCCACTAAATTAACCTAAGTTAGGCAGTAAAGGAGGAGGAATAATTATACGTGTGAATGTTACCCGAGAGGAAAGGCGCGAATAGGTGGATAACGAGATGAACCCCGGACGAGAAAGGGGATAGGTTCACACTGCGGGATGAGATATTATCATGATTTGTCGTCATGAATACGCATAATCCCAGAGAACACTCTGCTTCGCGAAGTACTTTCATTCATGAGGTTAGTGGGAAATGATGCATACGAAATGAGCAGCAGATGGTCGTGTGAAGGTGTTTGCCGGGTCCTGGAAAGAAAACAGAAACAAATATGGCGTAATATATCTGTAGGTACAAGAAGTAGCGACGACAGAGGAGGAAGGATCGGGCAGTGGACAAAGACTGGCAGGGAACAACGGACCTGAAGAGGATGGAGGTTCGCAACATTGTACTCTACCAAGCATCGGCTCGCAGTTCAAGCCAGCCGATGGAATCTGTTTGGATAAAATAATCATGGCTCGTAGTTCACTTATTAGAGAGTAAGACAGCTCATAGATTACGTACTACCTTATTCTGGAATATGAGATGAAGGGTATAAATGACGATAAACGTGACTGCTTGAGAGGCAGGAGAGTAGGACGAAGGGTTGTGAGTATCTCTTGTTCGGGAGGGCCAGGCGATATGCGGCAGCTCTTCGAATTGTTTCTATGGTGATATGGTTGATCATCTCATCTAATTCTTATCATTGGATTCTGTCAATCATCCTCATTTCGTCCCCTTTTCGTGGTGGGAACACTCCGTCTTCCGTTTTGTTTGTCCTTGTCTGGATGTGCGGAAAATACCTTCGTCGTCGTTCATTTCCAGCCTACTTAGCTGCTGATTCTGTAGAGAATTCCTTTATCTTCACTGGGAAAGGATCGGTATTATTGTCTACGTTTTTCTGATTTATATAGAAGCATCTATCCTTTGCTATTCATAGTTCTCTTGTAAACAAAATTATTTATATGTTTACTTTTTGTCTGTTTTTTCTCTTCAATTCTTTCTTTACTTATGCCGGTCGCGTTATTTGTAAATTTTAAATTGTAGAGATGTGAGATGTAAATGCACGAGAATGGCATTCGAAAGGAAGGAGGTTAAATTGTAGTATTGACATTAGTGTGGCGGCATGCGTATTTTCGTTGTATGGTTGGTATATTTCTCATTTGATCCTTGCTTATATTGCCTTCTCAACAGCTTCCCCTCTTCTCCTTCGCGTCTTTCCATTCTGTGTATTCTTACTCTGCAATCCCGTTTGTTCTTATTGTTAGTACAGTAATTCGTGTACGACGAAACTTATCTGTTGTCACCACGGCCTTCATGTCATATCCGAAAAAATGATCGAGCTGTAGGAAATTACATATTTTTGTCTATCTTGTATGAGAATGTCTTCCACAAGTGTGTTTCAATGGTTTCTCTGTGGATGTTCGCTGACATCTCTCCTCTTATCGTCTCGTCTCCAGATGTTACTAGACTCTCCTCGTCTGAAACGTGAACTGTTTCATTCGTTGTCGGACCCCCTTCGAAGGAGATCTCTCTACGTGAAGAATGAACTGGAGCGAGCCAGAACTATCCGTGCCATTTCTAGTCGACTCACTATGCCCAAATTCTTTCGCAAAGGTAGAATTCGGCCCTTTTACGTTGATGTGCAGGGATTATGGTCAGTTTTAGGTTAGCTTGTAAATTGAAGGAGGTTCATGCAAACAAGGAGCCTGCTCTGATATGTTTCCTTACAGGAATCCCGTCTGGTTCGTCTTCATTTGACGATCCCGATGACCCTGAATATCTGGAACTTGTCGAACGAGAGAATATCATCGCCAAATACGATCAGGTGTGTCATTCCTCTTTGTTGTGGCATACAGTTGCTTGTTCATGATTGTGTTCTTCTTACAATAATCATTCATATTCAGGGACCTGATCACGCAAATATCGATCCCTGGGAAAACCCTAACTTTGATCTCTATCAGAAAATGGATCGATGGGGTTTCGTGCAGTGAGTTATCCGTTTACTTGTAAGCGTCCTTGTCATTTTACGTTATTATTCTATTATAAGTTTAACTGAATTGTTATTCTGACGTTAAATATTATGTATGTTGTAATTAGTGTAATTACCAATGCTTGCGATGCGTTTTCTTTTATAATGCTAGTTTTTTTTAAAATACGTTTCTTTCTCAAAAAATAATTGAAATTCTAGTAAGGAAGGAACGAAAAGCGATGAAGACAAGAAGAGACGAGTGGACAGAGAAATACGGAGGGAGAAGAAATGGCTGAACATGCTAAAGGAGTGGAAGAAGGGCGGAGCCGCCAAGAAGATGAATGAACGCATATGGAAAGGAATTCCCTCCAAGCTACGCATGATTGTACGTTCTCTTTAACCCAACATTGCACCTTAGAAGCCGGCTCGATCGGTAAAACAAGAACACTTATGCCTAACAATAAGCTACTAATCGTGCTAGGTAGTCGTTTACTCTCCTATTATATTCTGTCGTGCTTTTCCATTTCTCATTGTTATTCTGTAGCATTCCTGTTTTACGCGTTAGTCTTGATCACCTAAATGGCCGATTGCAAAAACCATTTTAGATATGGTATGAAATTGATCTTAATAAAAAGCCACTGGTTTTTATGTTGAAACTTGTGTAGGCGTTGTTACGATAGAAAAAGGCTGTCCGGTTAGAATGAGAGAGAGAGGGAGAACGAGGAGAACCTCAGGTGTGGCCGGAGTTGTTGCACATCTCGGAGCACAAGGCGCAGACGAGGCGGGCGAACACCTACAGCGAACTGCTGCTGAGGGCGCGACTCGTCAGTCGGGACATCAAACAAATCGATCTCGACATCAACAGAACATACAGGGATCATCTCGCATTCCGACGGAGATACGACGTCAAGTATCTATCTCTTTCCCCATTCTCTTTCTCCATCCTCTTTTCCACCATTCTCTTTGCCCATCCTCTTTGCTTGTCCACTGGTTGTTCATTGCAGACAGCAGTCGCTGTTGAATGTGTTGGCAGCGTATTCGATGTACAATACGGAGGTTGGATATTGCCAAGGTTCGTGTCCACTTTGCCCTTTCCGTATTCCACAATTCATATCTGTTTCAGGAATGTCACAAATCGCGGCGTTATTCTTGATGTTTCTCGACGAGGAAGATGCTTTCTGGTTTGTATTATCTATGTATAATTGATGATTTGTTTTAAAGTATAAGATGTTATTGCTAGCGCATTGCTTTTGTTTTGTAGCCACGATTTCCACCACTGACATTCCCGAATATTCGACGACTGCAGGTGTCTACATTCTCTGATGGTCAGTAAGAAGCATATGATGCACGGTTTCTTCGTCCCGGGTTTTCCAAAGTTGATGCGATTCGAGGCGCATTTCAAGAAGCTTTTCAAGAAGTACAAACCGAAGCTCTACAAGCACTTGGTGAGTGTTTATTGTATTCGAAGGCATTTGTGGTAGCAACTGATGGAACTGTCAACTGCAAACATATCATATCGTGCATTTATACAACATATCATTATTTGTGAAGGGTCTTCCCTCTCTTTGTAAGGGATGCTCATAGACATTTCATGGAATTGTTTTGCAGGACAAAGAGGGAATCCCGTTCATATTTCTGACGAAATGGTGGTTCGGCTGTTTCCTGGACCGTGTTCCGTTCTCATTGGCTCTCCGTCTCTGGGACGTGTTCATCCTGGAGGGCGATGTGATTCTCCTCGCGATGTCCCTCAACATCATGCGAATGCACGAGAGTACGTCCTCCCTTTGCTGCTTTTCGTATACTTGTTAGCAGTGCTTGCACAGACATGTTGTTCTGTGTGGAGAACTCGACTTGTCGACTTCGCTCTGCTCTAACGATAACACTCCGTTTAACGTTACTAACTCCATGATATAATGTTAGGGAGGATCCCAAAGCGTACAACTCTCTCCCTCTCTCGTTTTTATGTCAGTGAGCAACTAAATGACATCTTATACTGAAATACAGTTAGAAGTTGGTTTAGTTACAAGTAATGGTTTGTGTGCCATGCGATGATCCCCTAATGTTATCCTGCGAGTTGGGGCGCATCCTCCTTTTTGTTACCCGTCCTTCTGTTACAGAGACGATTAAAAAACTGCACATGGAGACCTTCATGGAGTTCATCCAATCGGATATCGCGACAGACTTCGGATACTCGGACGACGAGACGATGTTCGCTCTCCATGAGACTCTCGATCGTCTTCGATCCGATCATCTGGAAGCCCCGCCCCCTCCCGAGAATGGCTCCCTCCCGGAGACTCCCACGAAGGCATTCGGACCCGTCCTGTCACGATCTATGGCTGATATCAGATCCGACATAGCAGAGATACAGTCGAGGTGCTCGCGGGCAAACTGTGAGTTGCTTTCCTCTTTTCGGAAGGGAATCAGGCCACTAATAGGGAATGCCAAATATGCCGAATTTGGGGAAAATGATTCTAAAGATACTTATCTCATTGCCAGGAGCACAACCCTTTGAAATGAACTAATGGTTTGAACCACTCCTTGAGTTCCTTTATGACTTGTAACAGCGAAATGTGATCCCGAATGGTGTTTTGCAAATGAATAACCCAACAACATGAAGGACCACGAATGCTATCATAGCAAACTTATGTTGCGCGCAGTTTTTGTTTATTACATAGGATATGATCTTTTATCTTGTTCTCTCTTTCCCTTGTCTCTCTGTGTGATTACATACAAACTGTGCCACATCAAAGTTCCCGTTTGGGGGAGGGGGGGGGGTGCAGCGAAAGATGCAAGCAGCTCTTGGTTTTTACCGGATAAGTCCTGCACTACCTAACAACCTTACTTTGCAAAGAATGCTGTTTTGTTGTTCACCAAATGCGTTAGGGTTGTAAATAGCCCCTAATGAATCAATATTAACTTAATTCTCTTTTTAAATGTATTGAATTACGTTCAAAAGGACGGCTTTCTATTCAACTAAAGGCGTAGTATGCAGTTGTGTATCGCAGGTCTTGACCTAGTAATAGTCACGTTTTGTCCCTTACTATCTCATGGACATTCCTACACTCGTTCCCTTTTCTGTCCGTAATAATCTTCTTTTTGGTCGAACGGGATGAGTATCGTACGCACTACAAACGCCTCTACAATCTCTACTACGAATATTATTTGAAAATATATTCACGATAAATGGGTTTCTGTTGGTTGCGCTGACCACTTTTTTGTTTGGTATTGAGAATATGTAAATTAGTACTTGTTGGTAGCGTTTTTGCTTTGCGGACTTTTTATTGTACTGCTGAAACATAGAAGCAACGGTAAATTAAGCATTTTGATTTAAGAGGGTCCCGAGGTGTACTTCCCACCATAGCCAGGGGGTTAATAAATAGGTGTGTAGGGTAGTCTTCCAATCCTCCACGGTTTCACGCAAACTGTCGGCACTGTAGCCGAGTCGCCTCGATCGGGGCGGTTTACTGGGTTCGCAGGCTAGGGCGTCAGTCTTAGAAAGACTGGAGACGCAGTATTGTTCATTTATTTCCAAGGTTGGAGGTCATAAGTCTCTCTCTCAACTGTTATTTTCGGTGCTTCAGAGGTATTCCGTGAATAATAAATGGGAATGGTGCAAATAAGAATATATTCAATACACTAGACGATAAGAGTGTGGTAGAACACGATGTTTTTGTTTCAGCCATGGCGGGTATCCGCTCTCCGCCGCGTGCGTCTGCGTCGCGTCCCCCTCCCTCACCTTCCCTTCCCTCACGACAAGCTCACACCTCCAACAGGACATCATTCTATGAGAATCTGAATGGACATTCTTATCGAATGAAGGATGACGTCACGGGGAAGATGGTTTCTGTCATTCGAGACTCGTATGATGGAGACGAACAATCGGAAAGCCAAGAGACACCCGCCATATCAAGGGAACCATCCGGGATATCCAGAGATGTCCATGGGTCCAATAAGGACGGGCCCTCTCGAGATGGGCCCTCCAGGGATGGGCCCAATCACAATCCAGTCGGACTCCCACCCACTGGCCACAGAAGGTACAGCAATGTGCGGATAGCCCATGCTGCCAACAATGTCACTTATGTAATGATAGACGAGAAACAGACCGTGGTATGAATAGGTGCTTGCCGACTTACACAGGTACGACGGGTCAGGGGAGTATTCATCTACCATTTATTGTACCTGTGCAAGTACGGCCCGTCTTTCCTGCTGCATGATACAAAACGCCTGTCTTTCGTACCATGTTTGCACTTTTCATATTTATTAAGAGATTTTTAAATATATTGAATGTACTTAATAAAATATATGCTTCCTAAACTATTCAACTCGAAACTTATACTGTATGAACCTATATGAATATCTGTCGTGGTTTGGTGCGCGGAGTGTTTTTGTATTCTTACAATTAGTTGGATATGCGGGTGGGTGGGGAGGGCGGTTGCAGTTTTTCTTGTCCTATGCACTCCTTTGGTTTTCCCTAACAACATGATTACTGTCATACTGTCACAATAGTTCGATGCTGCTCAGAAATGGCTGGTTATGCACATCGTTGATCAATGGTTAGCAGTCTAGGATATGAGTATTTGTTGCTCTTCATCTGTTGTATTCTTCTTTATATTACAATTTATAAATAGATACATGCTGCATTCTACTGGACTCGGTTTGTAGCGAGAAGAGAATCGCCGTGTGTCCATGACAGCGTATGCGTACCTGTAAGTGGTCATTGATGTTTGTTCTTTGATCATACCCAGGCTGGAGATATCAATGTTATTGGAGAGTTGCACAGTGAGTATTCGTGTAAGGGCATTGTATCGAGAGGCTTGTGTGTTCACTCCTACTCGGGTTCCATCCAAGGTGAAGGAGGAATAAAGGGGAGCCGAGGGATAGTCGAAGATCTCCAGATTGTTCAATCCGGGAAGGGTCACCCCATCCTGAAAGCGTGTGTTATACGGATACATCATTGTACGTGCAATATTACACCAATTTAAGCAAGAATTCACCTCAAAGTACCTGAATTCCAAGTACCTAGAATAACGTCATAATACTTATCATGACCAGGGAGGGTAGTGTGCACGTGTTTCAGATACCAACTTCGGTGAGGTCATGACTGACTGGTAATCACCTCAAGATACGTGCACATTGAGAGAGCTGAGAGCTCAGTTGCAAAGCCACAGAGAGGCATGTTTCTCTGCCTCTTTCTTAACTGAGTGCTCTCTCGTTTTTGTCTGATCTGGCCATAACTGCTGGTGATAAAAATGTTCTCTGAATTGTAGTGATCATGATCACGACCATCTCAGACTTAGATTGATGGGGAATAAATGCGATGGCTGAGGCATCTATTGCATTAAGTGAGTGATAATAACATACGGCAGTTCTGGTAGTGTTGAATGTGATCCATCCCGCCGTACCCGTCACGTTGTATTGGAATGTGATGTGATAGTACGGATGTGTGTCCAATGATTGGACAACCGCATTCCCATCATCCCAGAACAGCTCTCCACTCGATTGTCTATCGAGAGGCGCAACTAACAACTGGAACGAAGTTTTCCTTGACTCGGTTGTGGTGACGGCCGAAGATTGACGCGGAATGATATTTCCTCCTCGGACGAAGGTCGGGATGCGAGAAGTCGTAGGAGAGGGGAAGACTGTTCGGCCAATAGAGATCTTCGATCCATATGTATAGTCGAATAGGGAGAAGAAGTCGTTGGAGGGAACATACACTTCCACTGAGGTCGCTCCCTGTCATGGACAAATGAAAGGGTTCTTGCATTCAAAGGTGGTAGATATGATTAGGTTTTCCAAGCACGCAATCCCAAACCTCGAAAACATATTTATAATGTTCAGATGAAAGGTTGAATTGTTCTTCTCAAACAAAGTCGTTTTCTTTTGGTGATTACTCTTAGATATGAGAATGTAAAGAAGACGAGAACATACATACCTGATAGAGTACGGGAGCAACGAGAACAGCTGGTCCCCACATGAATTGCTCCGAGAGACTGTACGTCTCCGAGTCGGACGGGAATTCGTAGAAGACAGGACGGACTACCGGTTCTCCATACAAAGATGCACGGAAATGCAGCGAAAATAGGTACGGTAGATACGCATAGCGGAACTCGTTGGCCTTGCGCGTTGCGGCTGCGACAGAGGGCCAGACCGCTGGGTCTTGATACGGCAAGCCGTCCGCGTTGTGGTTCCTTGGAGGTGGAGAGGGACGGGAGATAGGGATACCTGTAGAAAGAGTGGAAGGCGGCCATTTGATGCCAGCGAAGGCACAGTTCCTCATTGGTCACTCCGATGAAGCCACACACGTCAGATCCGACGTACGGGATGCCGAATAGGTTGAACTCTTGCGCACCTCAAACACAATCCCGCGGTTTATTGTTAGAAAGCACACGAGGACGCAGAAGTTTTTCGAAAGAGTTATTGCTCTTTTCGAATTTGGATTGCTAGTCATTTAGTGCAGAAGCAGTTACCAATGACAGCGGTCCTCAGATCCTCCCATCTCGCGGTGTTGTCTCCCAGCCAATGTCCGGTGTACCGTCCGGATGAGATGAATGTGGACCTGGCGCTGCGTCGACGCCCTCGTCTTACCTGGATATGACGGCTCCCCTTCCCTTCGTTGCCTGCTGGACAGCTTTCTGTGTGCTCTTCGATTCGCTCCATCCATAGAGATTCTTCGTGTTGTAGAATCGTTGTTTTCCTCCATCAGCCACAGCCAACATACACAATGTCTTCGTGGACAATTGATTGTTGCCGTAGAAGTAGACACTGGCTGTCTGGTAGGGCGGTGCATCCCATTCCGAGTCCGGCTCGCCCGCGTTGATCGGACACTTCAAATTCTGCAGATTCATGTGACTGCAAGGAAGATTAGCAGTCATGTCAATTTGTGTCTTCATTGTGCTTCCATTCGTATGAATGTGGGTGTCATAAAGAGGAAGATGTGCCCACCTCGGCCCGTCGTTTGTGCTGAAGACACTTGGTTCATTCATGTCGATCCATGCTCCGTCAAAGGGAACCTCGTCGTGATATCGCACGAATTCGTCGATCTGTGAGTGTTTCTTGTCTTGGGTGGATTCCGTACCCACCACTGTTCGGTCTTCCCCGTTGAATCGAGGAAGTCGGGGAAGGCAACATGCTTATCCGGCCAGACAACTCCCAGCATGATCTTCGTGTCATTGGCCAGAGGATAGAGATTCTGGATGGATCTCTGCACTTGATCCACTCGTTCCCATTCGATGAATGAGGCCTGTGCATCTCGACCACGAGAGAACGAGTCATAGTCGACTTCCACTGCGGGGTCGAAGATCAGGATCACACTCATTCCCCACGAGTGCAGTTGACGGGCATAGTCACCGAAGCCAGACCAGTCCTCAAATGGTGAACAGTAACGAAAACATTGACAAGCATAAATTATGTCCTAATTCTTACCTGTTTGCCAGTAGTGAAATCCTTGTACCGTTCCATATAGTCGATGTCGGCGTAGGCAACGTCAAATGGAATTTCTATAAGTGGATAACAGTATGACTCATACTGTATGAGGAGTACTTACGGTAGTCGCGGACAGCTTGCACTCTCGTCTTCATGTCGTCGAGGCTTTTGTATCCATATCGGCACATCTGGAGGTTGGAAGGGATTCGGTATGAAACACCTGATATCCGAGAGCCCAATATGCGGGCAGGAAGGGGCGGCCGATGAATGACAGATACTGCTTCGTCACATCGTGCGGAGTTGGTCCCGGGAAGAAATATATGTCGAGGATACCTCCGATGGTACGGTAGACGAGGGCCGGTTCAGGAAGAGTGGTCACCTGCATGGTCACGGATTTCCCTAACACGCACCTCTTGAGCATTTGTGTTGAGGATGAGTACTCCGTGTGCCTTTCCATCAGGTTCAACGACGAGATAGAACGGGTGCACACCTGACAATGAGACAGTGGGAGGGGTTCGGGGGACAGAAGACGTGATAGTTACCGTAGAGGTTCTTTGTGTCGTGTCCATAGCTGTCCGGTGCTTCGTCTCGTGCCAACATTCCCCATGTTGTGTATCGTGTGAAGTCGTGCTGAAACAGAGCCCAGTTCTGTGTGTTATCGATGTTTCCTTCGAATGATCGCGAACTTCTGATGATCTCACACTCACACTGATCTCCTGATGAATATGTTCCCCGAATCCATAGAGATAGTGCGATGGAAGTCGTGTCACGATCTGGATGAACTTGTCCGAGAAGATAAGTCCACCTGAATCATAAAACAGTCATTGCTAATTAAATGCTTTTTGAGATATAGGAGGGATAAACGTATGACGGGAGCTCCCTTTGTGTGGCGGTAATAGGAACCACCATTGTACCGAATAGAGGCTAATATGATACATGTAGCTAGTATAATACATATAGTAGCCAGATCAACATATAAAAGCTAGAACAAAGAGTTGCATGCAATATGCATGCTGCTAAGAAGTTCAGAATGAAAACACAATGATAGGTGGAAAGACGCGAATGTTTATAGAAGTATGGTGTTAGTCTGACCGATAGAGGTGTCGAATATTTTCCGTCCATTGCTGTTCCTCTGGACATAGAAGTAGAACGGGTCGCTCGATAGATTCGCTGTCACTGTCAATCCATCGGAAGAGTCGAAAGACCGACGCGGAAGATTGAGAACATCTGGCTCGTATCTGCCAGTCTATCCAATTCAACAGTCATCTCTTACCGTTGTTGTGAGCCCGCGATGCGTACATTCGCCCCTCCCGTGGGCAGCGACTTGCTTGTGAATGTGATCTGCGCCAAGTCCTGTCCAAAGGGATTCAATGGTCCTGCAAGGATGTTCCTGTCTCTATCAATATGATACCGGCATTCTTGTTCAAAGTGACGGCATCTCCATTCTGACGGCCTCTTGTGTATCCGATTTTGTCGATCTTCATGAAGCAAAAAGGAATGCCCGGTGGATCCTCCTGGAATGTCACATGGTGCTTCCGGGTCACTCTGATCTATGGATGAGAAGAGATGTTGCTGACCGGAGTTCCCTCGATCCAGATGCAATCCCTTGCTTCGCAGACCTCCCTGCTGGCCACTCCATCCGGATAACAGTCGACCCTCGACCGATCCTGTCCCCATACACAGAGAGGCAAGAGGAAGAGCAGCCAACACGTGTATGCCATGATAACCGAATGGCAGATAAGAACACAACACGACACCTGCCCGATCAATCCAGGATACTTTATTCTCTGATTCACATGTTATCGAAGAGTCGATTTGTATTGTCGGGTGAATCTCCTTCCATTTCATCAATAATGGGTCGAGCCTCGATGTCTCTGTTCTGTCTCATTCGATCGAATGTCGTCCCCCTCCGTCTCTCCTCTCTTCGTACCTTGTTCCTCTCCAGTACAATCAACGATTTGCCCGCAGACACCGCATCCTGTAAAGTGTTCTTTGCTGCCACTGAGGCTTATCAGGTTCGGCACGATGTTATCATAAGAATCACTATTGCGGTCATCGGAATACGATGCCATTGGGATGCACTGGGAAGAGACCAAGAATATCGTCATCCTCAACATTGGTCGAAATCTATCAAAATATAGAAGAAGTATCAGAACAAGCTGAGACATCGGGTAGGTAACTGATTCGCACATGAAGACAAGTGAGGAATACCCCGTTGGAACTCTGATGGTGACTGTTTGCTTAGGATAAGCTCATCTTTACAAAAAATGCCACTTTTAGGAACAAAGCTTGGCTATCGTGAACCAAAGCTTCTTTGGTTCACGATAGGAACAATTTGTATATTTGTTAATGTCATTTGGATGCTGTTACGGGTGTGGTTGCTGGCTGGAGCTGCATCTCTCCGTGAGATGTGTTTGTGTGCATCTTTCTGCCCTTTATCTTTCCACTGACCATTGTCAATTCGTCTTCTTCGATGAATTGTTCCACTCCCAGTGCATGCATCAAATGCGTTCCCAACCTGATAGGAACTCCATATTGTAGTGGATGCGAATTCAACTATTATATTAACTGATTGTTCAACAAATACTATTGTTGTAGGGATATGGTAGAATGAGTATGGTAACGTTTACCTGAAGTATGTCATCGCGCAGAAGATGAGAATAAATATTGGCAAGTAGATGTTGATTCCCTTGGCCAGCAGAGGAATCACATCCAAGTGACCCATTAGCTGAACGGGTAACAATAGAGGTGACAACAAATTTGGCACGGGGAATTTGGGATATGACTCACTACTTCATGATGTATCATTCTCATCCCATTTTATACGTCATCTTTCGATTTCTAAGATAGCTTACCTTTGTGAATTGGGTCTCGACTGACAGATTCTTCAGACTTATGATATGCGAATCGAGATGAACCAAACCAAGGAAATTGAGACAAATTGGCGGTGTCAGACGACATAACAGCCTGTGTTCATCACAGTTGGAGCCATACTTGAATAGCTATCTGCTTCTTAGTGTTGTCTTTTAGTATTACAAAAAGATAGTTCTTGGAGAATTGAGAATAAGAGACATACATGGCACTAAACAGTAGCGAGCTGACGTCCGTTGATCCATTCACATCCAGATGATAATATTTGAAGAACCGCAGACGGAACACCGTTAAGTACGCGCATGCACAGATGTATAGCAATAGCAGAATACAGATCAACTGAAATTCAAACCGTCATGTCAAAAGCACATCTAATTCTCAGATTTGTCAAAAAAAATTCTTCATTTCTAAACTGACAGTACATGACACCATGTGTGTGACCTGCGGTCACTAAGGTACACAGTTCACATCTTCAGGTTCATTTGTTGGCTTATCGTGAGATTTCGATGAATTATGTTTTGTGGAGGAGTCTATTTCAGTTGGACACAGATAATTGATATCTCATTCGAAACTGAGAAAATTGGACATGTAGCTCGTCACCTCATGATACTTATAATTCAAAATGTTGGTTCAGCCATTGTGATAAGCATTCTGTTTCAGTATGTCCAACAGTCTTCTTGAATTTGAAATAGTCGAGACTTCTAGTTTTACCGTACTATCTCAGCCATCAGTTTTTAGCTTATTGTTAGCACATTTCCACAAGCACTGAAGAGCAACATAAATCAAGTAGACTGTTGGGACATACTAAAGGAGAATGCTTCGAACCAACACTTTTGAATCATAAGTATCCTGGAGTGATGAGTTACATGTCCAATTTTCTCAGTTTCCAATGAGATATCAATTATCTGTGTCCAACTGAAATAGACTCCTCCACAAAACATAATTCATCGAAATCTCACGATAAGCCAACAAATGAACCCAAAGAGAAGTTGAAAGAAAAGAGTACCTGAGTGATGACATAGTGTGAGTTATTAATAGTGTATTCGACCAGAAGAGCGGAGGGCGAAAGAGTGAATCGGACAACGGAGAAAGTGCATTCAGATACGATAATAAGAACGGACATAGCACCGCACACCATACACACCGCCTTGTATCCCCACACATACGCACGACCACCCTTCCCACCATCTTCCAAGGATAACGCCTCTTGAACCTTTGCGCTATAACAACATTATAATGGGTCTTATAAGAAATGGGTTTGAAAATGAGATTATGAAGAGCTCAAAAGTAGCATCACTATGTGGATATATCTAATCAAACATATGTCGCAAAGCATGTGCATAAAACCATACTTCCACTGAGTGGTTGTGAGGTGATGGCTGTGAACAGCATCGATGACTCGCACGTGGAGGGACACCAGGTACTTCTCCGAGATCGCATGAACCTCGTTCTCAGAAAGAGAACTGAAATCGGCCGCCCTCCTCGAAGGGAACAACGACGACCCGATATCCGGTGGGAAATGGCCCATCACAACCTGTACCATTTCACGGCGACCATGATCGTTCTTCAATCCATTCAGCACAGAACGAGCTTCTCTGAAATAGTTGCAAAATGAACAATCACAATATTCTTACATACACTCATGATATTACAAACAAGAATAAAGGGGTGACGCCTGAGCCTCCCAATATTCGTGTTTCTGGAAACACATCGGCTGGCAAGAGCAAGACCGAGTTAGGGGGGGGGAGGCGAACTGAACACGTTCTATTTCATTCCTTCCTATGATGGCTACCGACATAAGTGCGACTAAGAAGTTAGCTCACTCACATTGAACGTCTCTGCAGGGACAATCTCGCTAACTGGCTGCCATGCTATCGAAGAATATGTGGTCTTGTTCCAAGGAACATGATGGAAAGGATCGAATGCTCGGTTGATCGGCGATGGATACAAGATGATGTACCATGGGGAAGCGGGACGAAATGAAGTGGCGATTGATGGTGCACCAACTACAACTGTATATGATAAGCCGACCGTATCTGTCCGATTCGCAAAATGACCACATTCACCATCGTCACCGACTGCAAGGCCATCCCCGACATCGTCGAACACTAACTCGTTGTCATCGATTACAAGCCCGGCCACTACCACTCGACCAACCAAGAAGGAAGAAACGAAGTGGTAGGAATGAGAGGAGCACAGGGTCTCCCCGGGGAACGTATCTCACACACTCGTCCCTCTCATCCTGTCCCTCCCCGTTCTGTGGAGAGAAGTCCGAGGCGCATTGTATTCGGGGTGACCGAGTCCAATCGGAAGGAGATCGACAAGGAGGCCTGGTTCCTAACTTCTGCCGTGCAAGACGCCATTCAAACCAAGAAGAAATGTAAGATCTGGAAGATGATAGCGACAGCGAGAAAGAAGAAGCTAGAAGGCCTCGATGGGACGAGACATCATAACTCCCTCGACGTCCACCACTATAACCACATGTGCGTCTAAGGAATGACCCACAGATGGAAAGAACACTTCGAGATCGCCAACGTCGAATTTTTCCACTCACCCATATAAATTTATATTACTTGTGCCGTCAAAGAGTAGGAAGTATCGAACAGGACGGCAAAGCCAGTGTTTTGGATGGCGTTAGTGCCGAGGCATGGAAGAGTGCAAGCAGAGTCGGAGTGTCATTCCTGACACGACTATTCAACCAGATCGTGAAGGAAGGTGCCATGCCTGCTGGAGCCGGTCGCTCACTGTCCCATATGGAAGGGGAAAGGAGACCCAGCCTCCTGTAGCACATTCCGACCCATCCGTCTCCTATCCAACACCCTCAAGATATTCGAGAGAGTCATCGGTGTCTCCGTTAAGTGGTGGCTCCGGTACTGTTCATTGTCTGACTGAACGCGGTAACTAGGGACATCCAGTGACTGCCACCTTGGGAACTAATGTATGTGAATAATACGTTGAACACTAATAACCCGATCCCGGAGGGATGGCGCCCTAGTGAGGCGGAATACGCGTCGCGTTAAAAAAAATTATTGAACAAAATCAAAAATTTTGAAAAACAAGATACCAGCCCTGATGGGAATAACGAAAAAAGGAAAAAGAAGACTAACATATAAAGAATAAAGTTGAAGACAAGAAAACTAACTTGTACACCTCGCGGAGAGTTTCTTCTGCATCGTTCTTGTCGGAGTATAACTTGTCAATCGTAAAATATAACTTATTCAGTCGATAACCTGTCTAGAGTAGAGAATGAAGTGTTCTAACTTACTAATAACAGACATGCACCACAATTGACGGGGCAATTCGACTAATCCGTATCCTAACAAGACGACCAACAGGAACAATCCCCATGTGTTCGAAGCCGACACTAATAACACCTCCAAGCTCTCCCTGAAATAACAGTAATACAAGCTCAGCTACAGTAGTCTTCACATCACAAGACTAATTTTACTTGTTAGTGTTTTTGATGGTTGGCTCTTTGCCCCCAAAAATATGTGTATATTCTTACATATATTACATTTGCTGTGAAATATGAATAAATAGGGCATAGTCATTTGTTATTTCCTTTATGATTATTCCCATTTTTCAGTTTTTCAAGTCCCATAAAACACTCAATTGGTATTTATGTTACGAAAGAACCTATACGTTAACGGGAACACCGTTTTTTAAACCTTTTTTTGTTTCTTCCTATTTTAAAAAGTGAGAGTTTGCTCTATAATTAAACGCATTGCAATTTTAATGAACAAGAAAGCACGTACATGTTAATAACGACTCCTTTGAGAATGGCATAGACAAGGAGAAAGACGAATACGCCCAGGTAGATACCATAGTAGATCGCATTGTTGATCAACGCTGACTTGAACCGTCCAAAGGCTGTGAAATCACCGGCCACCGCGTAGCTTTGCACAATCGGTAGAATCACCCTAACAAGGAATCAATAGAAGAGAAGAACACACCAAGTTAAGATTTGTGTACTCCAATAGACAATGCGCCATGTACTGTATAAGACGTCCTCGGGAACATATCTGAAATATTATGGCGTTTTTCATTTTATTTACCGTTCATAATGGGTTAAAAACACTGTAATATTCCTATTCTTTTCGCACAATAAGTGCAAACTTTGTTATCCACCGTCTAAATTTGATATGCGGCATTATTCATTTGCAGTGTATAGCAAGGGTATTCTCCATTGTATATAGGGATACAAATATGCCAAGCAACTTCCGTGATTTTGTTATCAATACTATTCAAAGAGGTACTCTGCCACTGACTGTCCGTGGCGATACATAAACCCTTAAGGAAAGTGACTCTCCTTATCCTATATCCATCTCACTTTTTCCATTTTCTTCACACACTTATGTACATATTGTATGTCATGTGTCGTATAAATGTATGTTATCCTTTAGCATAAGGTAACTCCCTTCCTGACTGACTTTGCTGCGAGGGCTGCACTAACAATAAGAATAGAAAGAGTTGAACTAACCCGGGCGGCTCCTCGCACTCCACAGTCTCATTGGTCTCACTTCTCACGGAAGAATGATCAGCCAAACACTGCTGGTGGAATGTACTGGAGACATCCAGAGGGAGCACGAATATGATTATGAAGGAGAAGTACCATCCCGCAAATGTCGATACAAGAAACAAACTGTCCTGCTTACGGATAGCCGTGTATTTCCGAAGTAACAAGAGAGTTATTACAAATACAGCGACTAAAGCTAATCCAAGTAAGAAGTAGCCCATAGTACGTTACATAGCACACCTGAAACTAACAATAAGTATTTGCTCTTTGTTGCATGTAGAAGCGTAAAGGACTTACAAATACGCAGAGTTCAGAGTAGCAGTCATGTAAGAGCAAACTTATTATTGGAAATGTACCACTCACTTACTAAACGGCCAAAGCACAAACGGTCATTTGCAAACTGTTGCTATAGGCCGTCAGACGACGATAAGACATGGCACTATGCATTGAAAATAATGAATGACAGGTGCTCAGATGTATACTGATCAATAGGTCAAACCACTTTTCATTTCCTCACTAGAGAACTAAAATATCGCGTATTGGATTCCAATCTGACCCACGGAATGCACTGCGGTCTAACAATACGCGTGCAGCGCTGTCGTGTTGCGGTTTAACTTTTCTTTTTTTAAATAAAATAACTTTATTTTATATCTGTTTTTAGTGTTTTTTCTGCACCAGAGATATTATTCAGATGACAGAGAACGGGGATGCATTCCAACACGAGGGAACTAGCGATGAGAAGCAGCTAACAACGTCAATGAAAGATACTTTGTTTGTTCAACGGGATTATTCAAAAGGATTGTGCGTACAATTTGAACGAAAATTTCCTCCGGAACTAAACGGCTTGGTAAGACCTTATATCCCCGTATTATTTTTTCAGATATCTGAAGAAGATTGGTTTTTAACTATTGATACTATCAACTCAAAGTTCGAAGAAGCTGAGAAGGTAAAGCTTTATATCTTTAAGAAAGTAGAAGCATTATATTATTCCGAAATAAAATATACTCATTGGGTTGCTTTTTTCAAGTTCTTTCTAGGCATTTCATGTACAAGCAATGTTCTTTTACTGCCTAGTTAAGCGTAAGGTCAAAAAGAAGAATAATAAAGGGTTTGTTGAGGTTTGCCTGGCGACTGTATGGGAGACGATCCTCGGCTGTCTAACCTGTTACGTAATTCACGCGTTCACATGCACTCGATACGAGAAACGATTACATGAGGTGACGATCTTTCTTTTATGCGAAAAGATCATATCCAGTTTATTGACAACTATATACATTCACAAAATGCAATATTCATTGGAACAAAGGCACACACATGAAAGTGTGCGAACAATATAATTTCCTTATTTTACAGATCTCTAAATTTTTGGAAGACCAGAATCGCGAAGTGTTTGTACCAGTCGGGTTAGCGATTGAAAATCCAATGAAACGAGGACTCCGCGTTGTAGGTTTTGCTCGTTTTCACGTTCACATCTTTATATATTTATGCTAAGGTTGTTTTTTAAAGTTATAGGGCAAATGCGCTAACGTTACAGGGAGGGGAGGGGGTAAGAACACACTCAGAGATTGTCTTTTAAATGATGGAAATATAAGTATTGAATAAGTAGTAATTGGATGAAGCTTAGATAACATTTGAGCTGTATGTTTCAGACGTTTGCAATCATTTAACAGATGTCTTATTTTCTCGTCCGTTTTGTGCCAATTCTTACTTTGTTTTAATTTGTAGCGAAACATGCTTACCATAAGAGATTTTCTTAACATAGAGGAGTGGACGAGAACGTGATAGGGGTAATTGAGGAGTGAAATGCTGCAATGGAAAAAACAAGTCGACGTGTGAAGGAACGTTGTACATCTTCAAGCATATTGATTGAGGATACTAATGTTTGTTTTTAGTTGGAGATACGATGCGTAGGAAGGAATCACGATTAAGTTCCATTGAGAGGAGCAGAATATCATCCCATCAGTCTATACATTTACAACCTTTGACATATTTCTTTGTACATTCCTATTATGTATTGGATAAATTTATTTACGAGTTTTCTTTGTACTTTCTTTCCAAGCGTTTACATCGCTGTGATATTGTTTATGCTTTGCTACTTTCATTGGATTGGAAGTTGTGCGGGGTTTCATTCGATGCTTTTAGGATGAAGCCAAAATCGGGAGAGAACGCTTTGAAGAAGAAGTTCAAAAGAAAGAAGGCGAAGAATATTCAGGAAAGGAAACAAAAGGGGCTGCATCTCAATAAGGTTTGTGTTGATGTGAGAGGCTCATCGTTGAATGGTGAAGAAGGAAGCGCATGGAAGGTGCACTGTCATGAGGAAACGTGAATTACACTGCAAAGACAAATTAGAAACTTATGCAATGTAAAGTACGCGAGCAGGATGCCATTTTCAATTTCTTCGTCGTGGTGACAGTCCGATTAGACTTCCCGGACGGGAAATGGTCCGCGTGCTCCCAATGAACTCCGGCCACAATCGCTTTCTTCTGCTCCCATCCACTTTTCTCTCTATCAGAGTGTGAATAATAACTTTTACAGGTTGATAGACGAAAGTTGAAGAAACAAGCAGAGACAACGGAACTCCGCGCAAATATCACAAAACGTGTTCGGGAAGAATTGGATGAATTGGAAGAAAAGAGTCTTTCGTCCCTCTCCGAATCATCGTTTGGAAGTCAACCACTCAAGAAATCATCCAAGAAACGGGTACTGCATTCCTTTTTTCTAACAATATGATTATTAACTATTTGCAAACTGATGACTTAAAGGAGGACCATACGGGAAGGTAGATACAGTATTATACTTTTCACAGGAAGGATTTCGGCATTGCAGTAAACTTGCAAAGCCGCTTTGTTTTCTTGCCAATGATGGCGGTACCCATCGTCTTTCGGTCGACCTCGTTCTTAACGCGTTCCAGTCGAGTCGTTTCAAGTGGCCTTCGCAGCATTTTCATTTCTGCAGGACAACCCCCCTCTTTGTCTTGGATGGTCTGCAATCTGATCCGTAGAGGAGAACGGGGCGAACAACATCCTTGTAGGCTTCAGTCCCTCGATCGCATCGGATTCCTCATGACGCTTTCCACTTTGTTCATCCGTGTTTATTCTGGTGGTGCCATCGTCTTCGTGGGTGTCGTCAGATGAGGCTGTACGTGAAGCTGTCCACTTTGCCGATGAACCTGTCCTCTTCTGCTACACGAATCACGGTCGGGTTCAGTCGCAGTCGGAATCTCCCTGAGCAGTGTCCACTTCTCTTCTCTCCACTTCGAGTATCTTCCGCTCCTCTGCTGATTCCATCATGTCGTCACATAATTTTGTTACTCATACATTAAAATTTCATAGTATAAGCCATAAGGAAAATGCTAACATAAGATCTTACCGTATTACAAACAAAATAATGCATTTAGTCTTTTTTGAAAGAAGAAGAAAGGCATTTTTTCGTATACCCGTATAACGTTAGATTTGTTGTGAAACATAAATAAACATGGCATAGTCATGAGTCATTTGTTTGATGATTATGCCCATTTTCAAGCTTCAACACTCAGTTGGTAGTAACCACTAAAAATGCTACAGAAGTGTTGACCACATCCAGGGCAAGCTATGGTTAACATGGACATAGTTTTTTGAAATGTGATAAAAAAAAGCGAAAGTGTTCTTTAATGTACTTTTTATTCGTCACTACGAATTAAAGGAGGACTCCCACGACTTTTAGAATCCTTCGATTATACGTCTATGAGATAGGAATAGTTTGGCTGAAGAAGTTGCCAAAGTTTGAATGTTCTAGCTCTATTGGCGGCTGAGATATGAGCAAAAAGAAACGGGGCCTGAATGCAGGCG
>JACMIJ010000088.1:0-35082 GCA_014805365.1 Koerneria luziae | reverse complement strand
GTTTTGCACTTTAGTAGATTGTCATCGAACAAGAGGCAGAATGCCTATGATGCCTGCAGAAGGGCAAGTATATCACATTTCACTTTCCTCACCCGCAACTACATATTTCCATTCAGGAGACGGCCACTTCAAAGAACTCGGCACAGAACGCGCAAGCGGCGACTTCGGAGTCGCTTCGCGGAGTTCCGAGCGGAGCGGGCGCCTATCGGCAGGCGGGCATCGAGGATGGCGAGCTGAAGTTGATGAGCGTCAAGGATGTCGAAAGCGTCGACAGCTACGATCTGGATGTCGAGGTAGGCAGTTCACCGTATTGACAATCCACCACCGAGTTGGAGTAAAATGTGCTTACCCATTCAGAAAAGTGAATGGTATTTGGCAATAACCATTGTCTGTATCTACAAGTTGATAGCAACACTGTGTCCACGTGTGCATACGTCAACTTAAAAACACGACGTTCTGAGAATGTGTATCTTACTTGTCCTGTCCTCCAGTAACATAGCGCCGTTACGTTCCGCAGTAGTCACAACATTCAGTGATGCACTTGCATGGAAAATGGAACTTTCAGTTATGTATGAAAATGAAATAACTGTGGCATTCCTTTGCTGTTTCTTGTACATATACAATGTCTCATCACTTCAGGCGATCTACCGTCGTCACTCGTCGGAGGAGATGTCGGTGCCGATCTGCTGCTGGCGGATCTCCTTCGGCCAGATCATCTCGGACAATGACAGCGTGTACTTCCTCGCACCGCAGCAAATCGCCCAGTTGTGGACGGCCGGACTGCAATTGGTAGGCACTGAAACATGCAGATTTATTCCTCTCTTTTGATGATGACGTCAAAAATTGTGTGCTGAATACACTCCAGGAGGTCCAAATTTCCATAGAAACATTTCACAGGGTGATGAAATAACTGTGAGGAATACCTAACTTCGTTCTGTACATTTACCCAACTCTCACCACTTATTCGATTTTCTAACCTACAAAATTCTAACACCATATGCTCATAATTAAAATGCTATACATACAAAAGGTGGATAGTCGGATATTTGGGAGGAACGGTCTCGGGCATTCTAATAGTACATACAGTAAAGCTGCCAGACCAAAAAGCCTGGCGATATAAAATATTCTATTCTATACAGTAGTCTTTGTACTTTCTGTTGACGGTTCGATCTTGAATTCGTAAGCTTCGCTTGCCTGCGTCAGCGAACCGCATGATTCTGTGTGTATTCAGGTGATCTCGAGCCTGCGCGAGCAACAAAACTACCCGGATCGCCGAATGCTGTATCTGAAAGTGCTGTATCTGCAGTTGGTCAAGGTAAGCAGTAACGTATTTCTAATGTTAAGCAGTAAAGTGCACAAAGTAAACTAACGGGAAATTAGATAAGCAGCGTTGACAAAAAAAAGTAACCCTGCATTATGAGATTTGTATACACCGCATAACGCTTCAGTGCTATGAGGTCTCGTTTATCTCTTGCTGGATGTTGCTTATCGTGAGCATGTTAAAAACTGGCGAATGAGGGTTTCAAAATATGTGAGGATTCTAAAAACAACAACTCTTCCTTTAACTATTCTGGCTTAGTAGAGCGTTATTTTTCTCTAAAAAAAACCATTTTGTTTATGGCTGGCGTCAAAAATGCGCAATTTTTTCCGGGTTCCTCGAAATCTTGGGTGCACAGGTGCGTGTGCACGATCGCGTAGCATACACACGTAGACAAAACTTCGTTTGTTGTGTTTTGCCAGAAATCCAAGTACAATCGGTATACGGTAGCGCGATTATCCCCGGGAGTAACTGAGCCGCGAAAAGCTTCTCGAAAGCGGATGTTATCCCGCTGTGAAAATGGTCGTCCGGTGAAAGTGGTCCGGTTGAGAAAATAATAGTCCGAAGGCCTTTCCTTGGCTATGGCACTCGCTCTGATTATCTGTCTGTTGAAGAGAAAGGTATTTATGATGCCAGCTCAACATCTTAGATAGTTTCTGATTGAAGATTTGTTTGTATCAAGCAATTAGGTGTAGAGAAGGGCAATCACAAACCGCGTTAGCTGTCTTATATATGCGCAAGGAATGAAATTGGATGGGAAAGATGTTAAGGTTACTTATTGTTAGTAACATGGGGACAGATGGTTTCTCTTACCGTACTTTCTCCTTCCCATGTTGCAGGAAGCACAGCAAAACGAGCAGATGATCGACACCTCGATTCCGAGCAAACTGCACGCTCCGCGACCGTACGAGGCACTGATTGCCTTCGGCGGACGAGTGGAAACCTGGCGTGGATTTGGTACGTTCATTTTATTTCAAGTTCATATCAGCTTTGCCATCTCTTGAAATCAGACATGTTACTGACTTATGACTAACAGACAGGATGTCAAAAATTTTGTACCGAAGACACTCTAGGAGGTCCAAATGTCCATAGAAACATTTCGCTGGATGATGAAGTAACTGTGATTCTTCACAGTTTGAATATATGTGTTGAAATGTAAAAAAAGCTTTGCTAATATACCTATACAGTAATATATGTGCATAATGTAGTTAGGTATTCCCGTTGTTGCAGTACTGTTTCTTAACTTTCTTTTCCATTTCAGGTCCATCGTCCAGTGTGATGACAACGATGCGTGCGACCGACTCCTCTTCAGTGAACGATCTTGGCAGTTCGCGGAACCGGTTAGTACATCTTCTGAAGACAACGTACTGATTCGTATTTGTCTTATAGTTTCAAGCTGAAGAACTTCAAGAACGTGATGAAGAGCAAGCTTCGAGGAGCTTCGCGAGACGGCAGCCGTTCCCAGAGCCCGCAACCGCAAAGCCCATTGGTACGCGTGAATTATTATATTTCAACTCACTACACGCATGTAACAGTTCCCGTTTCGATTGTAACAATAGTTGTCATGGTAGACATTGTAGTACGGTACCATCCAATAACATATCATGTTTTCCTTAGTCATATTTGTTTAGCTAAGTAAGATCAAGCGAAAATGTTATCAACTGTTTCGAGAACAGTGTATAGAAGTGTGTGTGTATGTGAAACACTATGAACAACAACGTGCTTGTTGGGTCCCGACTATGACATGTCATATGTGAGTTTGAATTAGAAGCTTAGCTGGAGGTTGGATGTGCTATTGTTCTACAACTATTGTTTCCTGAGACACAAATGCATGTCTATGAAACACTATGAAACAACAACATGCATGTCGGGTCCCGACGATGACGCGTATCGCTTCCTCGATACGCCGCGAGTAATTGTTTCCCGTGCGTTCTCAGGTGCGCCCACCCTCGATCAAATCGCAAATGAGCTCGCAATCTGGTCCGCCCGGGCCGAATTCGCCCGGCTACCTGCTGAAACCGCGCGGCGACACCGCGATGAGCGACACCGGCGATCTGGACAGTCTGTACACGCCGAGGTCGCGCACGCCGACCAGCAGCTCCTATGGAGGTATGCATGAAGAAGCCCTGCTCATACATGCATGGAAATAACGTATTCGGCATATACTTGCAACTACTGCCATTGCGACGTAACGGTTTCTCAGATTCGCAAGGCGAAATGCCTTGAATACGGGAGACTTTGCCTTTGTCTTTGGTTTCTCCGATCCTTCAAAATATGCATCATGTTTGTGGAGCATAAGATATGCAACATGCCTGTAGGTTATCTAGCCCAGGGTTACCTGACAAGTAGCACTTTCCATCTATGTTCATGGGATTTTGCTTCAGGAAGATCCGTTGGAGGCCGCTCAACCAAATCGTGGAGATCGAGAGGAGGTGAAACACCAAACTCCGGTTCTATCAGCAGCAGTGGACAGGTAGGAAGCTGTTTTGTAATGAAGACCATCTCTTCGAAAAGTTTGTTGTTACACCCAAGTGCATCACGGACCAGATCCCAGGATCAATTCGATTTTGACCATTTTTCAGGTCTCCGGATTGAACGGACCAAGTGGCAAGGAGTTCCAGGAGAAACCGCTATCGCTGATCGAATTCTGCGAACTGTACCGATTCTTCTGCATGCGAGTTCGCAAGGATCTGAGGTAGAGAGATTTTTTTTCGATTCGCAATCGCATAAAAGAGTACGAGAATGAATTGTAGAATAGTCAATGAAGGTATGAAAGTTTGGACATGGCATGTTACATGCATTGCTTTTGTAATTTGAGCTTAGCTTGGGCTTGTTCATTGTGTGCTCTATAGTCTACCAAATGGCTGGAAACAATGAATGTGATGCCAGAGGGCAACATAATGGGACACATTGGCGAGACAAGCGGATATGACCATTGCGGAAGAGGGAGGCAGACAGATTGACATGCGCACACTACACACACACACATTTCTGAACAATGCAATAAGTCTACTGTTGTTTCAACAAGTGTTAATTACTAAGCAAGCGTTTGGCAAAGACACTCGTGGGGTATACAGCCTAGGCAGTTGCTCTGGTAAAGGCACAGGTGTGTCTGTAATCAAAGGTACCGCTTCATAACAAATGTATGCACAATAGAACAAAAGGGAGACGAGACGACTTACTTAAACTGTTCCCACTCTTCAGAGATCTGTTCAATGACGTACACCAAACATGCAACACAACTCAGCCAGCAAAGCGCGATCGCGAGAAGCACAGTCCGCGGATGCAGTCGAGAATCGACAGTACATCGGCACCAACCGGACCAGAGTTCCTCTCGAATGGTATCTCTCTCTCTCTCTCTCTCTGACTACAAAGTAACGGATGTTACACAACATTTGTCACAGAATGCCATAGAATGTTCCGATGCGTACCCATGTCAAAGACAATAGAATCAACGTCTCACAGGCAATAAAAAAAGAAGCCCTGAGCAATTTCCAGATTTCCTCACGCGGAACACACAAATCGCCTCGAACTACATCGGCGAGAAGCAGCAGAAGATCTATAACGCACTGGCTGTGGCATGTGCAAGCCGGTTGATCAAGTAAGTAGTTCACTCTTAGGCACAAACCTTGGTTTTACGAAACCATAGAATTGTTAAGCTACAGTTCTGTACATAATACAGCCAATTGTGCTCGTTTAGCGGTGGTGGTCTGGACACGTCTCGATCGAACACGCTGTCGCCCGCGCAGATCCGATCATTCTATTCGCACCATCAGATGGAGATTATTGATGAACAGCAAGCAATTGATATCATCATGGTACAGTATTCTTTGGCTACATGTCTTTTTCTGAACATCATTTCTGTAATCTTCATTAGTTTTTTAATGACTTGGTAAGTGTGAGAACATGAAGTAAGTAACGTAGGCAGAAAACGATGGAAACGTATCATTACCAGCGCATAAGTTGCCAAAATACTAATTGTAAGACTTGACGAAGGAGCAGACTGCACATAGCGCTTGGCACGAGATATGTCCCATTTTCAGAAGCACGAGCCTGATCCGACTCTTCGCCAGAAGCAGCAGCTGTCGTACGAGGGATTCTGCCGACTGATTACAGATCCGTCCAATTTCGCCTTTGTTCCCGAACAGATTGAGGTACGCACACAAACGCAATCCAGGCGATTTCCAAAAAGCTCAGGTGTTTGAGTTCAAACTACAATGTATCTGCAAGATTGCATCCCTGAGGGGATATAATATTTTGTCAAAGTTAACCAACATGTGTATCTCTGATGAAGAGATAACAGACGGGAAAGGCCCACTCTGCTGTAGAACACAAAACGAACAGTACTCTTCATTTTCCCTGGGGAACAGATGGGGAGAAATGGAAGAGAAAACATGGGCTATCCCCAGTATGGCGAAAGAGCATAAAGACCAACACAAAGTATACATGCATGTTATTTGGGCACTATAGTGGGTGCAAATGGAGCAAAACTGAACAATTTTTGCTCAAATGTCTGCTGCTCAAATGTCTTTGTGATCAAGTTCACAAGTATACAATGTCTATTCTGCACAGGTCGACGAGACGCTGCTCCACCATCCGCTCTCGCACTACTACATCGACTCCTCGCACAATACCTACCTCACCGGACATCAACTGAAAGGCGAAAGTTCAGCTGAAATGTACCGACAGGTGCGTCAACGGCTCATGAACAGCATTATCAATGTGTCTTGGACACGCAATATCTGGAGCAAGATATACAGGGCACAATAGCACCACAATCACGCCAGCAAATGATGTACGAGCTTGTTTCAGGTGCTGCTAACGGGTTGTCGATGCGTGGAATTGGACTGTTGGGATGGCGATGATGGCATGCCACTCATCTACCATGGACACACCTTCACCTCCAAGATTGCCTTCCGACAGGTATGCAGGATGATATGTTTAATGAAAAACTTGATACTCTGGTAGTTGCAGTTGTCAAGAATACAAAACACAAAACATTGACATAACGTAATAACCGTACCTCCAGGTTGTCGAGATCATCAAGAAGAGTGCGTTCGTGACCAGTGATCTGCCCGTTATCCTCAGTCTGGAGAACCACTGCTCAATGCACCAGCAGGCGAAGATGGCACAAATGTTTCGAGTAGGTTTAATAGTCGACTTGGATGGTTTCGGTTTCATATGTTCAGTATATTCATGTTTTTGAACTATCAGAACATAGATTATCTATGTGATATACATAAGGTTCTTCTCTCTTGCACCATTGGCGTTTATTTCAAAGTTTCGGAGCCTCCGGTCACTGAGACTGAATTTAGATATGCATGATGTCCTATATTAGGGATCTGCACTTGTTGTGCTACGTGTAAGTAGGGAACGCTCCACTCAGAGTTCCTCGTGAGCAGACAAAACATTTGTCTAAATGACAATTACGCTTGTTCAGACGGTCTTGGGCGACAAACTTGTCACCAATTTCCTCTTCGAAGCCGACTACACGGACAATCCTCGATTGCCGAGTCCCTCCCAGCTTAAGAACAAGATCCTGATCAAGAACAAGAAGTTGATCTGCGAGCCGTCGTACGGTCTCTCCGTTGCCGCGTCGCAAGCCAGGTTGGTCCTCCTCACGCGTTTTGCTCAGTGCTGACATAGTTCCAGGACGGGAGAGAATGTCAGCCTTCTACACAGAAAACAGTCCAAAAACTCATACGAATCACGGTACGTTCCTTATGCGGCAACGCGCGCGTAGTGCGTACGCGTACGCGTCGCGTACGTAGTGGTGCCAGAATCAGTGTGTGGCTGAATGATCAATGTTGTAAACCGGCTGCCTGCACTGCGACGACTAGAACACTTGATGTTTCTCACTAGACATTATTGGCACAGTGGTGGGGATGCCACTTGGGTGGTCTGTGTCGGCCATTCCTGGTGGCTCTGGTGGCTCGATGGCTACCAGATCGTTGTCGATGGCAAAAACTCCCTGGCTATTGTGGATGGCTGGCTATGAATGGTGTCGAGTAGTAGATATGTAGCTTGCTTTTCGAAGGCTAACAAGCACCGAAAACACATCAGTCTATCCTCATTGGGGAAGAATGGTTCTATGTTAGTCTTCGAAGTTGTTGGCAATGTTCGGTGGTGTTGACACAGACGTGAAACAACAGCACTCCTCAGTTTCGGGGCATGGCTTACACGTTTCGATAGGAATCTTCAGCATCACGGTTACCATATCCAAACATGGTTTTAGAGCTGCATTCTTCGCGAGTACGGTTCTAGAACTTTCCTCTTGGCTGCTCTGACATTATTTTTTTGTGGTGGTAGAAAGAGGCAGAAACGTGTAAGCAATGCTTGCTTGTTGTGTCTTGAACACTGTGGTGGCAGTCACTGACTTTAGGTGCTCGTCGACGAACGATGATGTGGAGGACGACGACTTCGACGAACTGTTGGACGACGAAGAGGTCGATGAGGACGAGGGAGACGGTAAGTCGCAGTCCGCAACAGCGAACACGCCTGGGGGTTCCAAAGACCTTTAGCCTTATCAAGTTGATATTAAACTAGTTGAAAAGAATTGCATCATCTTCTTCTTCTTTGCACCATTCCCACTTTCAAAGCCTAGTCGGTTCCCTGAGCACTGCAAATATCGTGTCCTATTGAATAACTATCATACTTCAACTAATGATAACCTGGAATCAGGACACACAGATCAAAGTGTCCTCTTGTACCCAACCAAAAACAGCGCATGGTCCCCAAAAAGAGGCGTGTCCGCTGTCGTTCCGCCCAAATCGCCAATGTAATGTACAGCCGAACGAACAGACCCGGACAGTCCGAAGGCGAGCAAGCGCCAGCCGCGCCAGAACACGCCCGCACACAAACAGGACTCACTGTGCTCGGATCACAGCGATGGCATGAAACCGACCTGCAGCAAGAGCCAGGCCGGCGGACGGGGAATGGCCGCCGCATTGGTCAGTTTTATGGACAATGCCTTGTTGAATAGTAAACAACTATGATTTGGAAAAGCAATAGCTAATGTTGTCCAAAGTAACACAAATCAATACAAATGCGAAACAAAGTTGTCCCGTTTCAAAAAGTATTTTGCCTGCGGGTTCCTGAGAGGGTCGGAACATATTGAAATGAAGTGCAGATGTGAAAGAGCAGCACATTTGTGAATCAACGAAAGTTAGGTTGAAGTATTGAACATATCCAATTGAGACACAGGCGTGTGTAGTGTAACAACAGTTTGTTCGTACTCCAGTTGCCACCGACCTTCGACATCAAGGTGGACGACGACTACAGCACGTCGAAGCGGAAGTCGGCCAACCAGAATCCGAGTGTCGCTCCCGAGTTGTCCGATATCATCAACTATCTCCAGGCGAACAAGTTCAAGCAGGTCTTCCCGTCGTTCATGGGAGCAGCCGTAAGTTGCCGGGCCGGTTTCCAGTCCCTTCCGGGCCGGAATCTCCCCGGAATCCACACGTTTGCTACTGCAATACCTGACTGCCTTTTGTGCATACAAATGACCGGTCATTTTGTTAAAATCGTATTGTTATGCTTCCTTTATCAGCAGTCAAATGTATGGTGGCATGCATATTTGCACAGAACGTAGTGCAATATTTCTATAGAATCCCCGTGAACGAGCGATGAAGTCATCCCAGGCGCAGGCTGTTCAGGGCTTCGCGCATCAGGACGACAAGTACAAGACGACCGACGAGAATCTCGGCACGGCGCTGACGCAGCGCACGCGCACTTCTTCGAATCTGCTGTCCGCGGCGTCGTCGCCGCGTCGCGCCAAAGCGCATCCGGATCTGGACAGTACGCGCTATACTCTCAAGACCACCTCAAGCAGTGAGGCTTCATTACGCTCACCTTTTTTCCGTTCTTTTTCTTTGAAATGCAAAATGTGCACTAACACAAGTGCCTTTATGCGATGCGAAACTCGTAGAACACGCAGATTACAAGAATCGTGATCTAGGCCGAAGACAAATACGATCATCAGCATAGTACTAAAGTATAATAAGGGACTTCAAATGCATACCACACAGTTAGAAACGCATGATATCTACCAATAAGTCGTACAAGTCGCACATGGTTGTGATTGAGTCGATCTCATTTAGCGTACTCGATGAACGCACGCGCCAACTCGAGCGCGTCGTGCTATCAAGTGACGTCACTGAACGAGGCGGCGGCACGGAAGCTCGTCCGGAAGCACCCGACGAAGAGCATCAACTACACGATGGATCATGTATGTCTCGAGTACCGCGAAGTTAGATCGCACTTCTCAATGAAATTGCTAGATTCCCTTAAAAAAAGCAGCGGATCTCATTGACACGCTGTTTTCCTATTACGGACCAGCTAGTTTACAGCTTCTTTGGTAATAGCAACATGTATTCAAACGACATATGCTAACTAGATGTAACTAACACGCATTGTGTATGCAAGTCGTGCAAAAGGATGTTCTGGAAGCTCAATTTCTATGGATTGGTCTGTACGGTTTCCAGAGATAACCCTAATTGCAAGATTCAAGAAGCTGCCGATTACAGGTGGTCCGGACGTATCCGGGTGCGATGCGGATCGACTCGTCGAATCTGAATCCGATCATGTACTGGTCGTACGGCTTCCAGATGGTCGCGCTCAACTTCCAGACCACCGATGTCATGATGGCCGTGAATCGGGCAATGTTCGAGCAATCGGGAAACTGCGGGTGAGTTTTTGTAGTTTGTAGCCAGGAACTGCCTGTAGGTACTGCCTGAACAACATCATAGCGTTTCAACAACTAGCGAAGGAAGCTACGTATGTTCTTTGCAGATACACGTTGAAGCCGCGCTGCATGTGGGATGAGATGCACGCCTTGTACAGAAAGTTCAATCCGCTCGCCAAGGATCTCAATCACTCGGCAATGATCGTGCACTTCACCGTACGTTTGATGTTCATTCATTTATCTAATTGTAAGTATGTTGGTGACGTAACTCCAAACTAGACAGTGAACAAGAAATATGATTAGATTCACCCTAGTCTAGTCAGGGAACATGGTTCCGTTTCCTATATATTATACAAGTTTGCTAACATATTCGAATTTTTCGCAACTCTACGCCGTTTCGTAAGGCTACCGTGATCAGCGATCAATTTGTAATTTGTACATATTGCAATAGTTGGATCTATTTGAGCATAAATAAGTCAAGCATTCCGAGAGTTCGATAACGAATGCCTTTGCAGGTGATCAGCGGCCAGTTCCTGTACCTGCAGAACTACCAGGCGAATCTGTACATCGAGATCGAACTGATCGGCATCCCGTGTGATTCGTTCAAAGAGAAGACCAAGGTGGTGAGGGAGCTTGACAAGCTGCGGGAGATGGTGCCGCTCTACCTTTATCAAACATCCCCCTAGACCTCTGCCATCTGTTGTGTGGTGTCGACGTGTGCGTGTGTGTGGTCCCAATGGCAATCAGATTGCCCAGTTTTGGAGAGCTTTTGAGCTTCGTAATGAGCTTTGTAAGCTTGGTAATGAGCATCATGAAGAGTCTCGTGCTGAGCTTCATCAATGCGCTTCCTTAGAAACTAACAATTTGTGCGCGCCAAAGCTCCCGCTTCTCAAGCTCGCATCGTTTCAGCCGTCGAACCGCAACTCGGTGAATCCGTGCTGGAATTTCTCGATGACGTTCCGCGTTTCGTTCGTGGATTTGGCGTTCCTGCGTATCGCCGTCTGTGACGGCGGTCAGAACGGACGCATGGTGGCGCAGCGTGTTGTGCCCGTCAAGTGCATCAAGCCCGGATACAGGTACAGTAAGCTAGCCATTGCCAGTCAAATCAATGCATCATACTGCATGGGATCACAATGATATTGAGATATCTGACACTCTTCTATACATACACATCTGACTGTGGCCACAATGTATGGTATCCACTCTGTATATTCAAATTCCATGTCCTAGACCGTTCGTTAGTCAGAAGCCTTTAGCATCTCAAACACACCTCATATATACGTTCTACAGACAGAAAACGTAGTTCGTATTTATGCGTTAATCTTCCCTTCAGACAACTTCCTCTTCGAACACCAGCCAACCAGCCGCTGGACCTGGCCACGCTGTTCATCCGCACTCGATTCGAACAGGAGGAGCACATCTATCTGCACGACGACGATTCCCGGCTGCTGTGCAATGTCGAACACGTGCTGACGTATATGAACGATCCGGTACGCAACGAAAAATAGAATATTTTTATTCGCAAGGTTACTTACTGGTCACAAGGCAGTAACACTTATTGGAGATAGATAGTTTCGACGTGCGATTTATGAACCATTCCTAAACGATACGAATAATTAAGATAATTGTGTCACACAATACATCTATGGGGAAAAGCAATATGCACTTCGCTTCAAGCATAGGCTGTGACCAGACAGATGTGCTGACACTTTTGAAACCCCAGAATTAAGTGGAGATCATGCATTGGGAAATCATCATGTGTTTTACAGTTTCAAGTTCTTTAACTATGTTCGCCACTACTACTGCTTACAGATCTTCAATTCATTTAAGACAGTTGCTTCAAACTGTATATTCTGATCTTATTGTTAGGAATATATCCTTCTTGATATTTTATATTCTTGTAGAACATCCGACCGTGCCCGCCACTGAAGAAGCAGATCTTTATCCTTCGCCTGCACGGCCTCACCGAGAAGGAGGACGGAGTGACGGTTGTGCACTGCGAGTCCGGCAGCACCGTCAAGAACATCATCCAATTGGTATGGCATTCATGTTTTCATTCTGTCAAATATTTCTGATGTCAGTCAGTTCAGCACTTCTCTGTGACACCTTCTGGTAGAATCTCAACAATAGAGTAACTTTAGAGCTGGGTAGATGGTTGTATTAGCATATTATTCATGGGCTGCCCTCATTCATCTTTCAGGCGCTGCTAAACGCCGGCAAGAATGCGGACTCGGCCGAGGACTACGTGCTGATCGAGGAGTCGGTCGGCGAGGTGCAGGAGGGCGAGGAGCCAATGGAACAACGCATCCTGCCGCACACCGAGCAAGTGCTGGATGCGGTCGCTAACTGGAACGGATCCATGCGGAAATTCGTCATCCGAAAGAAGGGAAGCGTAAGTTACTTGAAATATTCCAAATTGTTACTGCTTCGAGCAATATGCTAAGGTGTTCCGTATAACCAACCTTACAGTCTACGTGTCGAAGAAGGCAGCAGCTATTTGCTGACAAAAAGTAACTTGTGATAGATTATCACATCTGCAATGTAAAGTGCTTATGATGGATTCAATCAAAGCAAAGATCTAATACACTACTGTATCCAAATTTTGCTAGTTCTCTAGCTCAAGCATTTTCCATCAGAAAAACTACAGTCATGTATTGCCAATGATCTGCGATCTTCTATTAAAATAATCGTTTTTGCCTTCCTTCCAGGATCCGTCCTCTCGTGCCTGGATCTCGTCGATCATCAAGAGTGGAGCCGGCAGCACGTCGCCCGCGCCTCCACAGGGATCCGAGCGACAGATACAAGTTGTGAGTGGTGTGATAGAGCAGGCGATTCCTACGAACGCCGAAGGATCAACGAGTCAACGAATCAACCCGCACTCGCACTCACAGTAGTCAACTCGTAGATAGATGCGCACACTAGTTGGTAGTTACACTAGTTTCGCATATGTATTAATAGTTTTGATGGCTTCTGATCAAAATGATGACAAATGCATATCATTCAAGCTGCTTGAAAGTCCAGACGGAATAGCATTCAGAAAATTGCGACGTGTGTGGTCCATCCTCGCGCACTAACATTGAACAGCTTAGTCTATGAAGTAGAACTGAACGATTTGCAGATAGCGTTGATATGAGTGTATGCAGTAACACGTAGAATGTTTCGCCTAGTGTGACGTTCTTAGCACTAGCTACTAGTCTAGTCTAGACTTGACACTAGACGCTAGTGAAAGTTGTAAAACCGTTGTGCGCACCGGCCCGGGGAGCACTGCCTCTATGGGCGATGCAGATCTTCCAGCAAACGCTCGCCGGACATACGAAAAGCCAGTCGAGTACGCAGATACACGGTCGATCACTCGATGTGGACAACATGAGCAGCGATCAGCTGGATCTACCAGGTATAAACTACCGACAAACTATAAACTACAAAATACTGATAAAGTACAAACTACAAAATATTCCGTCATCAGCATTCTCGGATCTGAGTTAGTCCCGTTAGGTGATAGAGGCCGAGACTGGCTAATCTCATTTTTCTAACATGATGTATTATCATGGTTTATAAAGGCCTCTAATATAAGTCATTTTGTGACTTTTACATGACCACGAACTTTGCCTGTATAAATAACTATCTAATCATTTGAATAAGAAAATTACGCAACAAACGGCTTCTTCCCCTAGCATGTACGCTCTTTCTGTTACATTTTCTGTAGCAACAAATGGCTTGATTATGATTAAGCCTCATGCATTCTGCCTGGCAAAGCAGCTCGAGCTAATGCTTCGAATGATTTCTATTGGTTTACTTCTTCTGTTGCACCTCCTTGGCTGGTTCGCTCATTCTTCGTTCTCAGCAGGCATGCAACCACGCGCGCACTCGATGGCCGAGACGTTCCTCGTCTGTGTGCACAACGTCAGCGAGGACCAGCCGTACGCGATCCTCAGGGCGAGCGTCCTCAGCACCGCCAAGGACATCATCCGACAAGTTGGTGCTTCTCTCGTTAAAGCGGACTTGTGTGGCCAATGTTTGACAATTCCAGTATCACTGAATCGAGCCTCATCCCATGAACAATTGTGTTCTTTAACTTCTATGACAAAGGGTAGTCCGTGGGAATAGACGCATGAATAAGCTTGACTGGGTGCTATCTAGGTAGTGTTATGTGTATGTCAAAGTAACGAAATACACAACCGTCTTTAGGTGTTCCTGAAAGCGCGCCGTCTGGAGTTCGACGAGAGCGAGTTCGTGCTCGTCGAGGAAACATCGGAAGAGGGCGACTCATCGCGCACCGGAAGTGCGTCTTCGATCCTGACGCATCCGCACGGCGTGCTGCACGCGCTACGCGACGTGTCGCTGACGCGGAAGAGGAGTAACGATCGTATGACCACCCCGCCCACAGCCTCCTCATTCTCCTCCTCAACCTCAACCTCCAACACAGCAGCCACAGCCACAGCCACAGCCACTACCATGCGGACACCCGACGGCAGTCATCCCGCAACCCCGAGCAGCGCTGTCGCGTCACCATGGCCGCGTCTCGCCGCGCTATTTAGTAATCGTTACCCCTCTCTCCCTCCCCCTCACGCCATATGCACCACCTACCGTAGTACACCACGAGTGGTCTGAGCCAGTTGGGATACTACTTGGCGTAGCGCCCAAGCAGCTTCTTCGCTGAACGCATGTCAAAAACCGTGAATGTCCCATTCTGGCAAAAGCTAGGCTCACACCGAAAAAGAACACTAATTGCACGACTTAGTTACACTTCACGATCACAAGTTCTCTCTGTGCGTAGCCGCAAGATCTAGAGTTGTCTGCGCTGACGTTTGCTAAGAGCACCCTAGACGTTTCTCCACAGCGTTCGTTCAGACCACCCACATGTCCTTTGTCCGCCCACAATTAGCACATGAGTGTGCTGGAACAGCCAACCGCCCCGATAAGACATTGCCCGTTCAGCTCAAATGCTTCCGCTTGTTTTTCTCATTCCATTCTTTGCGGGTTATCCATATGGCTGGCTGCATGTTCACGTTGTCCTGTTTTTCGTATTTGGTCATACTTTCACACTTCCTCTTTATCGTTTTCTGCCACACGTCGTCGTAGACTGCGCTGGCAGCACTTCGGGAAATGGCGGAAGAGCTCAACGTATAGAAGGAAAGATCAAAGACCAGAGATCAGAGATCACACAGAAGGGATCACACAGAAGGGATAGTGTAGCGTGATTTGAGTAGCATGGCAATAAGACAATGATGCTCTTCCGCCGTTTTCGTATACAAACATAACGTACAAGAGTTACTACAGTAGACACGAAACAAAACAAGCATGCCTGGTGTTGAGAAGTTGTTGGTGCACATAGCACTTCCTTCTAGAAGTAGCGTGGAGTTGAAGATCGTAGTTCCGGCCTTCTTAGCACACAGGCATACTTTTGTTCATGACACGTATGTAGCATGAATCAGGAAATGAATGACAATGGTGAGGTTCATGCACGTATTTCCATGTATTGGTTTTTTTCACTTTGAATATTGATTCTTGTATTTCTCTAACAATTCAAATTATCTGTTGATAACCTTGAAATGTGCGCATGAACAAACCTTAACGAGGCGACATTAGGACGATGTTCGCTCATTAAGAGGCAAACAAAGGGATGACCCGAAAAGCGTACAACTCGTTGGCCCACAAGCTGATACGTACTAAATAACCGTTCTAATATAAACTTTGGCATTTGATCCTAAATTGAACATTACTTGATCTTATTGCTTTAAACGCAGTAATTTGGTACAAGTATCGGCTTGTGCACCGGTGTTTCTTGTGCGCTTACTTGTGGAGTATCATCCCGGTGACAAACTACAAACATCAAACATCACTACTATTTTCAGTGTCGTCGAAATCCGGCATGCCACAGAGGACGAGCTCACGCGTGCTGCGCTCGGACGAGAACGTGTGGAAGGCGCAGTCGCGGTGGAAGAACTTTGGCCGATTCGTGCTCGAGAACCGCAAGGACACGATCAACAGCTCGCTGGAAAAAGTGAGAGCACTGATCTCCGTGCTCGAGCAGGAGAAGCAGAAGCATGAGCAAAAGCTGGCCAAGTGCATGGAGAGTACGACGACGACGACGACGACGGGTGCCAGTTGTGGTGGTGGTGGTACTGGTGGTGCTGGTAGTGCCACACCCACGACTCAAAAGAGACCACCCACAGAGGCGCCCGGCGGCAAGAAACAAACGTAGATCATTTGTGCTGGTAGAGATGGGCAAAAACCGATTTCTATAAGTGGCAAACGTTTGGCCCTGTGATCCTTCATGTCTCGGTCCAATCTCAAAATTGAAGGAGAAACGCAACAGATGCTTTGCCCATCTCTGCCAGTGTAGATTACTTCTCTTTTCACTGTCGATTTGTTGCACGTAGTATTTGCACATGAACGGCATGGTCATTTCGATTCTTCGCTGAAGTGTTCTCTTTTCCAGGCTGCACGAGAAAACGAGCTTTCTTGTGATACTATTTTTTGCTAACAGTAAGCAAAGATACAAACTACAACAGTATCTTGAAAGCTCATTACAATCGGGCAAGCCTCTTGAAACATTTTCATGTTCGATTCTTTCCGAATCTTCTTAATTCTATATCTGGCGCGCATGTTTCTATAAGTTTCACCCGAATCAGCCAGGGAAAGTTTCCTACTTTCCAGAACACAACAGTAGCAAGTAGAGTATTCTTAATTGTCCAATCGTACATTTCTTTTTCTGATTCTACGTTTCTTAACTTTCAATTACTTATAATGTGTGCTTCTTTTTTGGTACTGTTTACTATCATAGTGTCATTTCTTTTACATTAGCGGGTCTGCATGACATAAGAAACTTCATTTCCCCTTTAAGATACACGCTTAGTCTGGGTACCTACCGACTGTAAGAGTCAACACATATGTAATCTATGTAATAAGTATTATATTTGTTTTCGCTAGCCAAATAATGCATAATGAATAATGGCTTTTTGCCCACTTTCTATTCATATGTCGGGCATGTTAGGGAGACGGAATTGAAATATTGTGAACTCTCTTGATTCTACGTATGTCAGAGAGTCCTCCTTTAGCCGACTACAGAGTACGTGAAATCGAGAGAGTTTAAAAGTATTTCTATCATACCTCACCTATGTTATTCTTTGAGTAGATTTGTGAGGCCGGAACGGTTAGTTTCATCTATGTATGAAATTACGTTGTATGGCTGATAACATAGTTTTCATCCTTCTTTTACTATCCTTTCGTTTTGTTTTCTCATTGTCCGTTGTTTGCTCCCCGTCATACTCTGTTTGTCGGGAGTATGATGCATGATGACTGCTGTCCGGTTTCTTTTCTTCTTCTTCTTCATCTTTTACTTCGTGTTTTTGTGTGATAATGTGGGAAGATTCCGAAAGCGCGCAACTAACCAAAAGATCTCCCAATGCACGAGCACACTTATATGACCAATCCGCAGAAACTGTTTTTCTTATTATCCAAAATCCAACAATGCCTAAGACCTATGCTCAGACTTGTGACCAATGGACATGTTTTCTTACTGGAAAGAGTCCAGTAGGTCCACATTTCCGCAGATACATTTCCCAGGCCGTTGAAATAACTGTTTTTTGGTCACAGTGTGAATACTGTGTGCCTATGCAGTTACTGTTTAGCGTTAGCGCTTGTGGAATCATCCCAATAATGTTACTTATTTGTTGCACACACATGGTATGTGATGATAACGATGATGAATGTGTATATTTTCGTTTTGTACTACAATGGAATGTGCATGCGGGTGATTGGAACAGTGCATGTTGTTTGATGGGTCTCGGACACCGTAGCCAACACTAGTTGTCACACAACATACTATATGTATTCTACGTAGACGATAGTCTATCAGTTGGTCCCGCACCTTTAGTATTCCACTGTAAGCTATATTCGGGAGAAGATTACGGTACTTTTCTATTACTATAAGTACCAGAAATCTGTTGAGGAGACAGAATAACGGTGAAGACAGTCTCACTCACAAATTTTGGGGTGTTGGCATACTCACGTGTCTAGTAACGGCTTCAGAACTTCTTTAGCTTTCCCTTTCATGAAGCGGTCAGAATATAGATTGGTTGTAACAAAAAAGGTGCACAGATAATGTTTATATTTCACCGTTCTTTCTCTTTCACGTGCACCAGAGAAGACATCAAAAGGCTGTATAATGACATTCAGTTTAAGAAGCACTAAATGCAAGTGGAATTGGAATTCGCTATGTGAGTGTTCGAAAATACTATGCCCGATTATTGCACAAACACCACTATTAATTAGAGAAGGCACCGTCGTTGAACCTGACCAAAGAGTTTTCATCTGCCATACGCAAAAACTTTTCACAAGGGCAGTACATACCGTTTTTTTACATCAAGCACTGCCGTTGTAGCCTGCGAGTGCCCCGAAAGAGTCTGAAGAACGTTCCGACTCCCTCGGGACGGACCTACCGCAGCCTATCAGGCCTTGAGTACATTTCCATAGCATACCTTACTAAGGGCATGTGAATGTGTTTTTGTTCGGATGCTGTGCATGTGTGTGTATATGTGTAAATGTTAGCGGCTATCTTTCTAACTTTCGATTCATGCATTTTATCAGCAATGGGCAGGCAATCACGGTTGTTGTGTAGAAGTACCAAAACTGCTTCGAACTCTTTGAATAACATATCAGGAACAGAAGTAACATAAAGTTGCATACGTTTTCTTTTGGTCAAAAAAATAGTGACAAAATTTGCATATCAGTACGACATCCCGATTGCCAGTCCATTGCTGTCACCAACAGTGCAGCTCATCACATGTTCGGCCCCGTTCAGGACAACAAAAAGGCGACAGACGCCGCCCGCAAGATCTCGCTGGCAAGTGTGCGCTCCATCGGACTGCCGCGACGCATATCGCGATTCGGCAAATCGCTCACGATGGACACGCCGTCCAAATAACACGCTGTGACAGTTCCCCACTCTCTATCAAAGAAAGTACTCAGAGAAAAATAAGCCTTAAGGAACCGTAATGAGTGCAAAATTGTACCGAAACACAGATTTTTCACTGTTTATGTATTTCGCAGTAGACAATGCGTGTTAGGCAATGGTCACTGTTATGCTAACAATAAGGAGGAATTTTTAGAACACTCTATATTTGAACCTTGTTTTTCTCTGAGTAAGGCTAATATCGACAATGTATATGTACAATGTTCATCAATTACCTCTGTTTAATCACATTAATCAATTCGTCATCAGAATGAAACTGTAAGCGCAAGTATTCTCAAGATGTACATTCCTGAGCAAGGATTTTATTAGATGCGGTGATAATATTTGTTAAAAAATGTAGTAGGACGATGTGTAGGCGTAAGAATCACTGCTTTTCGTTGTCGCTTGCTAATCCGATTATTGTATTATATGTAACCGTTTTATTCGTGCAACTAATCCAGACACATTTATTCAATTGTGATATTGTCATGGTATATATTTTTTTATTCAAGCATCGCGTTCCCTTTCGTACTCTCAGCCATACAGAAGACACTATGTGCCAGACCCTACTTTCGTTCTTTTTCCGCGCAATTCTTCACAATTTCCCCCCGCCAAAACAAATACTCGTTTGCATATCGTAGGGATATTCGCATCAAACGGTACTAAAGAACACACGGTCTTCAAGTAGTTAACTTATTGCATAACATATGTTTGTTTAAAGTAGTAGTACACGTTTTTGTTCAAAAAAAGTAACTTATATCGTAGTAACTATTAGTTCTAACGTTATCTAAGCTATAGTTGTTAGCCTCTTCTGTTAGCTCAGCGTGTAAGCCATCTAGCGCATTTTCCATTCCGTAGGCCGTGTATAACTGAATAACTGGGTATCTTCTCCCTCCCACCCGTCGTATTAACGATAAGTATTATGTTTCTTTGTCAGTTGTGTAGTCGTATACTTGATAGTGTGCTTTATACATGTATTTCCACATGTTACAAATGTCATTTGTTCGGTTTGCTCGGTGTATGCATCGCCCTGTGTGCAATGATACGATGATTTTCTTCTACTAAGAGAAAAATAACCCTCAATTAAGCCTGAATGGTTCATAATGGTTTAGAACACTATTTTTCTCGCTCCCCTGCTAAAGATGGCTGACAATAAACATAATTCAGTTTCAAAATCAGGGGTCCATTACTCTGCAGCAGGGAACAGTGAGTGAAACCCTGAAAATTGAGGTTTATTTTTCCGTGAGAATTCTTGCAATACTCTTGATTGTATTTATGTATTTCTCTTCTTTGCTCGTGTTGTTTTCGTTAAGTGTCACTAGCAACTGTTCTGTAGTAACATTGTTCGGTGTCATTTTGTATAAATTCTACTTGGTGAGGGTTGTAGGCGTGACAGCAATGTGGTTTGTGTATTCGGTACACATCTTCCTGTATTCGGTACACTGTTGTTTCAGTTCTACACCTTGTGAAGCAAGATCTTCAAGCATCAAAATGCTCTATTCAGACAAGATATAGGTGAAAGGTCGGGGGCGCGTTCTAATATAAACTTGCTGCTTCTTACTCCTTACATAGCCCCGCTGCTGGGGATGATGCAGGACTTTCTGGCCTTCTCAGGACTACCGTACGGGAGACTTTGCCTTTTAGGGAATGATGCACGCAGTGTTGGAAGGCTTGTTTTGCCTAATTTGCAAGCTGTTGATTGTTGCCTTGTATATGACGATATGCTTGTCACCAGCCGTGACAGCCATATCCTATCTCTCGCCGATTTGGATAGGAGGTGGGGGTGGGAAAAGAGTGGGGGGATATGGTCCTTTCCATGTCTCTCATCTCCCTCTCCTCTTTCTAACTGTCTCTTCTTCTTCTTCTGCTCTCTTCCAACCCTGTTTGGTTTTCTTTTAGCGCCCGGGGGGCGCAAACCTATATCCAACTAGCCGAAGCGCATTAGCCTGTAGGTGTGGTGCAAGGTCAGTGGTCATATCGTGCGATTCTCAGCATACGTTTTTTTTGGTCAGAATCATTGTTTGTATTCTCTTGCATTACTTATTTTTACCTTGTACAAGCATCTGATTGTTTCCCTAGGGTTTAAAGGTACATCTTCATGCTGTTCGCCTCTGTATGCCTTTTCAGACGCTTGTAAGGTGCCATAAGATACCAAGAACTTGAAAACTTCCGCAAATTTCAACCTAAATATATGTAAGCGACAACTGAGTGCTCGTGCAGAGCGTTACAATAGTAAAATGGAATTCTTAATTAACATGTTATCGTATCACTTAAAAAAGTCGAATGTTGATACCTTCCTTCTTTGTAATGACTATGATAACTAAGTTGTTTTCACTAATAGATACAAGGGGAAATACTCCCCCCCCTCTGTACATGTTAATTTGTGACTTCGTTCTGTTCATTTGTTGTGCAGTCACAAAATCAGCCAGCTTTCAGCAGCCCTAGGTTGCCAAAGAATCTTGCAAAGTTGCTTTGGACACCGAAAACTTGAATACAATAGAAAATCTTGAATAGTATGTACATTGCAACTGTCAGGTATTGCATTGCAACAGTTGAAACGAGTCTGATCTTTGTAGCTTGTAGTTTAAGCCGTGTTCAGTGACATCAAACACGCAGACGTACATAGGAGTATTCTAGGGGGGGGGGTGCGAGGAGAAGCTAATTGCAGGCGTTGCTTGCTTGTTCGCGCACGCTGTTTGTGCGAACGAACAGTTTCGGGTATCAGCTTATGGCTCCTCCTCATTTCTTTTCTGGATTGCTGTGTTGTTCCAAACGCCTCTCTCTCTCTCTCTCTCTCCGATGTGTTCCTTTCCAATTAGGGCTGACTGATGCGCGCTTTTGGGTACAGACACTCATGTTACGCGAGTAGACGCTGTGCGTCTACTAGAGTGTACTCTGCGGGGCCGTTCAGTTTTGCGCTTAGCTTCATTACAGGCAAATGTAACGACGGGAAAGCGTTGAGGATCACTGCTGTACCACTCACAGAAAAATAACCTTCAAATAAGCTTACACAGTGCTTAAGGGTCTATAACCTTCACTTTTTCCAATAGGATTACGAAATACTTAACATTGAAAAAATGAGGGTCCCCTTAAGCAGTTTGTAGGCTCATAGAAGGTTATTTTTCTCTGAGCAGGAATGCTTTGGCGTAGTTTAAGCCGCTGGATCTTATCACACTTTGATCATCATGTCTTCACTGTGTTTTTTACTCATTGCGGAGGTTGCACGGTTTTAATTAGCAGTGTACATCATACTGCCAATTCTACTCTATTACAAGAAGGTCTCATATATGTTCTCAATGGTGCTTTGTATGCGTGTTCAGGTACTTCGCGTGCTTAAATTACCGTTTCTTGAAAATGTGATCGCTGTTTCAGGCCTTCACTGTTCGTTAATGTTACAACTACGGGTATGCGCACTGTGTGTTATTATAACACTGTGCGGCGCACAACTTCTCGAATTGTTTGGATTGAGTAACGGCAATACTGGAACCGTGGAACGCGAGTCGTTTCACGACATTGCAAGGTATACAAATTTTTCTGCTTGTTGTTTCTATGTACGAATAGATCAGAGACTGGCGTGTATTCTGATTTGTGACTAACGTACACGATATTGAAAATCTTATATTAGATACACTCCAGGTGGTCCAAATTTCCATAGAGAAGTTCACAGGATATTGCGATAACTGTGATTGGTCAGAATGTTGATATTATATTAGCTGAGAACTCTATGTGTTCAACTGAGATCGAATGTGCAAAGAGCAGCTAACACCGTATTGTGAAAGACTGGTCTAGGTGCGCAACACATTTGCATGTTTGAACATTTGTTTGTACTCTGGACAACAATGGACTCAATATGGTGTATTATGCTATGTGTTTGCTGGTAATAATAGCAATGTGTTCATAACGGAACACATCGGCGATCTTCGATTCCATTACATTGGTGCAGGGATACAAACTTGGGGACGGTCTATAGGGTTCCTAGGTCATAGCGTTACTCTCAGCGGGATTAGAGGCATCGGCCCTGCATAGTGAACGGGAATGGTGCAAGGAAGTGCAAGGATACAAAAATTGTGCAATTACTCATAGGAAATAATCTTTGCATAAGCTTGATAGGTGTTTAAGCGTTTAAGACATTCATTTACTTCCTTGTTGTTACATACGCTGAGAACATGTAGCAGTCAGTTCAAACAGTAGTTATTTACAGCTGTTAGGCACTAAAGTGTGAACACACACGTAGCCCATGAGTAGCTTCTTGTTGTTAGTCGGGAATTACTTCCTTTTTCTATGTTAGTTCATACAGAATCATTTCTCAAAGGAAAACTACACTTTTCCACGAGCTTGTGCAGCAGGGTCTTTTCTCGATGCCATCGAGACCCGCCGCTGATCCAGCCCGTTCGGCACCTCTCACACTGTCTCTTCCAATCACTATCAACATCCAGTTTTTTCCTCTGTCACAGATATCAGCTTAACATACATTTCCTATCACTCTCGCGCGCTAACAACATGCGCAAGCGACACCATTCGTTAGTTGCACGAATATGCAACCTTTGCTGGCAACCAACGTCTTGGTTAATGGGCAAAAACTCTTGTGAATACAACACAACGAACAACATATCACACGCAGACGTTTTGCTTATTCCACATGTCGGACAATTTTGTTGAATTTATGAACGATCTCTCAAATCCTTGTTATGTAACAGCAGGTCTGAGGGTATGACTCACCCGGAACTTTTGTGTTAATGATGGGATAGTTGGCAATGATATAAGGATATGGCCATGTTTGCCTTGGATCGTACACGGTTTCCCTTAAGGCAATTTTAATTCCTGGTTCTGTATTAGTCACACCTTGTTCACCTTCCAGCATATCCGTATCCGATCTGCTGCTACTACCCCCCCCCCCATCAATTGCGTAACCACTAGATGAGGAGCCTACGTGATGGGGGGGCAACAGCTTGTAAAGATAATGATGACACCTAAGATTGACAAAGTTTCATACTCAGCTAAATGTGTTTCCGCATTGGAACAGGCTGAGGCTAATGCGTGCCCAGAAATTTTATAGCGATATGAGCCAAGTTCGGAAGGAAGAAGCCCGGCACCCGGGATAGATGTATGGGCTTCTTTGGGAAGATGTCAAAAGAAACAGCATTCGATACATGCAAAATCGTTGTTTTGAAAGAGTGCGCAAACGTGCTTCAATCCTCTACACTACCGTTTTCGCAACTGTCGTTTCTTACGTGATTGTGTTTTTTGACTCTAATTCTCTTTTCTCAGTTTCCCTTCGTTTCCAGCGTCTTTGTCGTTGCACTCGTATCTGGTCAAGTACTTGGCCTAAAATGCAAATGTGATGATCTAACACTAAATAGGCGATGAAAGTGCAAAGAGAAAGTGCATTGAGGCACTTTTTGCAGTCATTCAAGAGACCTGCTCTCATATAAAAACTTTGAGAAATCTAGGGGCCATCAAAAACAACAGACAGCCGCCAAATTGGCTGAATAGGAAAATATTTGTTTTCGCATCAAATAGAATGAAAAATGATTAAAGTAAAACTCATTGGAAAGACGAAAAATAGGCCCAAGGATTACATAAAGCATAAGGAGAAGTAAAGTAATTGACAATTCACACAAGATCCATTTCAGTCAATCAGCTGGCCTGATTAACTACTTATGGAAAGCGCAACGGGATCCCGAGAACAAGATTATGAAGAAGTATGTGTCGTTTTCTGAAGTTTTTAACATAGCCGTCAATGCTTTGTTTAGTTGTTGCAGTGGCAATGTATAGATTTTCGATGACAATCGTTAATAGTTGAAAGAAATCGGTATTCCTGGCTCAATGTCCGACTATTCGATCTTATTGTTAGGATGTTCCGCAAAACACACAGTTCCTGACATATACAGCATTCTTGCAGCTGAATGGAGTCTCACGTGCCTATGTTGTAGACACATTTGACTAGGTGGTCAGTTTACGACAGTCGGACACTTGTGTTGAACGGAACAAAGTATTTCAATAGTGCAATAGAAGACACATCGATTCAGGCTGCGCGAACCACTACCGCAAGTGACATTTGTCGACGGACTTCCGGCGGTACCGGGGCTGATCGGTAGCTTACCCGGTGCCGGTGGATGCTTACCGAAGAACTCGCCGTTGGTCAAGCAAAAGTACGTTTTCTGCTTTCGCACTGATGTGCTTCATTGGGTTTTGAAATATGCTTTGGGCTGCCCTTAAGATTAGGCGCTATCCTTTGCATGCATGCTATTCCTCATGAAACATGATTGAGACAATCTTACTTTTTACATAATGTAATGTGTATGTAAGATCATTGCCTAAGCACATATCCTTTTTGTGACTGTGTTTCTATTGTCTGAATTTCACTCAGAAGGTACGTCAGTACGTTAACTTACACCTGTCATCCATGTACGTCAACTATTGCAGATCTCCGAGTTTGCTGCAGAACTTCATGCGAAATATCCCGGGTGCGCAAGATTACCTGAACAGTTTTCTACCTACACCGGACATCCAGCTGCAAAATCTGTTCGGCAAGTACATGTGGGCGCTCGACACGCCATCCGTGCACGACAGATTCTGCCCAACAACGGAGTGTGAGTGATTGTGTTGGAATACCTGATTATCATTGGTTGAGTACTACTTGCTGTTGGAATACCTTACTCGGATCATCACAAGTACGTGCATGTTGTCTTACATTAACATTTTCCATACGTATAAGTCTTTCGAAGCTCATGAAAATCCCATATAGTTGTTAGCAGCGTTGATATGAACACATTTGAAATGCAAAGCTTGTAAGCCTGCTAACAACTTCAAAAGTGTGAAATTCTTGTGCAAACTTTTTATGTGCAAGCTATATTTACATAATACAATATGAGGACTGTCTCGAATACTTATGCTGAACGCAGTCAACAAAAATTCAATGAATTCATCATAGGCTATTGCTTAAAATTCTTCTAATTGACCAAAAGCTGTTCCTATTACTTGGGAAAGATTGTTCAATTATCACAAGCTTTGTGATGCGAATAGAACCTAAACCGAACTGACATTGTGTATTAAAGCCTGTTTTTCCACAAGCGCTATAACCCGCCCGCACAAGGCGGCCATATGCTACAAACACAAGCACGAGTTTTTGGTGCTGGCCAACCTTGACTGACCAACAGCTGATCGGCGGTAGATATCCTTTTCGCTCAAGGGCAATCGGTGATTCGACAGGTGCTCGATAGAAAATATCTCCGGCTTTGTTCTGTAGACCGGGTCATGACAGCTTCGTATAATATATTACAGTGAATACAATTTACCAAAAAGGTTTTTGCCATCCTACAAAGTGAACAACCCAAGAATTTCACATTTCACCTTTATGGTAATTGCGTGATTTGCACTGAGAGTATAGCAAAAAAGGTGCTTAGCATCTACTCTGTTTCCCAAATACGAGAGAATATCAACTTCAGCGTTGGCATTGCAGTTGAAGCTTCTCTATGAACTGGAACTATTTTCTTTTTGTTTAGTTCACCCTGCAACGAAAGCCGGCCAGGCGGCATCGTTCAGCTTGGTGGAGAAGTTCCGCACTAACAGTGCACAAGGCGGCGAGAAGACTGCATTTGGTTACGGACTCCAGCATCGAAAGGCTACCTATGTTTACTTCCAAGACGATCCATGCCCATGTAAGTACTGCATGAGAATGCACATCTTGCTCTTCGTAAGAAATATGTTTCTCTTGAATAAAGACTTATTTGTCTGCTTGTGGTCCCAAAGAGGTCGGGACATGTTTTTGTAAAGGGAGTCGGCTTTGCCTCTGAAATGGTAGGGACGAGGCCCTCACTATATAGTTTCCAAAAACCTTACATAAGCTGTGGGTGTCATGCGTTACTCTCACAACACACAATTGCTGCTACAGAGCCTAGCGTTTTCGATAGTTACAGCATGAGAGAACTCAGCATTTGTTCTAGTCATCCAACTACAATCGAGCACTTTCAGACCAAATCGTCATTGCGGGACCGGTAAACGAAACCTCGCAACAATACGAGTACGTGGTGCTGTCGAACTGGGCGAGATTCCCCATCATTGGACTCGTCCGCGATATCCGACACTTCTACGCCAATTACCAGGAGAAGTTGGAGGACGATCTGGACAAGGAGGGATTCCTCAATTCATATTCTGGGTATGTTACTGGTTTGTCCAGTGAATTATGATTCTTATTCTGGGGGGGATAACGTTAGTTTACGCTAAGTATCTCATACGGGAGATTGCGACAGTGTGTGACAATCCTTTGTAGGAAGCTTGGCAAAAAAAAACTTAACTTTTGCGTTGCCTCACCGTCCACCTTAGAGTAGCTGACAATGTGACGCATGACAATACCCGGAATTGTGGTACTTTCCTCCAGCCCTGCTTCCAATACTTGACGGGAATGAATGTACTGTGTTTCTTAGTCCACAGCTTGTTTCTCATGTGAGCACATGGCATATGGAAAACAGGCACACGTAGGCAAAAAAACAAGGTGCGCTTCACCTTATCAAGTGCACGGAATCACGAGATCGTCGCATGATCGGTCCATTATGGGGAATCGGGAGGGGGAAGGGTGCGCTAATTTGGTTGCACTACTGACGCGCACCCAACTGGAAGAACGTCAGACAACGGTAGATAAGGATAAGAATGCACGAATATTTGCTCATTCTGGGTGAAGCTCGCACTGTTGTATTGCAAACGATCAATGTAGAACAACAACTTCACAGAGAAGCAATAAATGAGCATCGATGGAATTTGTTGTGTGTACCTTTTCAGCGTTTAGGCAAAGACAAGGCGATGATCCCATAACCACACAGGAATCGCTTGCGCACAGATCATAACTTGTCTCTCAAGCTAAATAGTAACTGTGGTTCAGCAGGAATCTCTTGGTTACTTACTGGCATAAACACTAACTTGTGCGCTTATGAGCTTTGCGCTTGGGGAGGGGGGTCATCCTAAGGTAAAGTACTGTTGATACATAGTCCACCTATATACTTCCATTTCAGGCACAACACGATCATTCACTACACGGACTGGTCGCAATGTCGACCGAAGACCGTTGTGAGCACATTCAGAAATATCTTCACGGAACTCTTCGGACTGTAAAGAAGTGATATTTGGAAATGATTGAATTATTTGACTCCGTTTTGTACAAACATATCCGACTGTCATTATACATTTAATTTTTTTCTCAGGTTTTTGCCACTACCCGGAGCTTAGCGCAATGTAACCGTTTGACAACTCTTTGCCCTTTTGGTAAGGTATTGCGGCTGCTTTTGGCTGCAAAAAAGTTTAATGCATTTGAAAAATGTATTGTAACAGTCGCGTCCTGATGGAGTCAAGTATTCCAATAGCATACGTGTGCTAGGTGTTATGAGAGTTGATTGAATAACTTTCAACCAAGCGGTTTTGTGCTTTCGTTTATTCTTAATAAGGCTGTGATTGCGTTGAGGATAGTATCATGGCAAAACATTTTTTTACAATGTAAATATAGACAATGTCGGGAAGTAGAATACAACCGAGCCAAACAAAATCATTCCGTTATATGTATGTATGTATGTAGCTAGCAAAGCGTACTGGTATTTTCAGGAAATAACCTTGCAATAATAATAAAGTGTTTTAATGACTATGTATACAACATTAACAATGTATTAATACAAGACAAACGAGAAAATGCTCCGATTTCTAGAAAACAACACAAATCTTCTCTTTTCTGTAGAGAATAGGCATTGTCAATGACCAATCATGATGCATCTAACTTGTCCACCAAAACAAGCGAGTGGATACTATTGACAAATCCGACACCGTCCCGACGCTCGCTATATATCTGGTGCTTTCCCATTATATAAATTTATCACAGTGTTCAAAAAGTATGCCGTATCATAAGCCCCGTAAACTATATATGGTTCTGAGATGCGAGTACAGGACATGTGTGCAGAACCAAGTCAGGTTTGCCAACAGTTGCTTTTGATGCAGATCATGTAACCCGTAGATAGCCGATCCTGGACAATAGTACGACAGCATGTACTATGGTATTGAGAACTATATTAACTAATACAATGTTATCTTTGCGAATTGTTAGGCTGTCGAGCAATACTACGGAGACCCCATACTCAATGGTTTGTGATAAAACACACTGTTCACCGTTACGCCTTTTGCGCTCTTCTTGTTGGCGTGCAATTGGTGCATGGCGCGATTCCGTTGGTGTTACACGATGCACAGCGAAGGCGCACTTTGAACGCGATCTCTGTCTTCTTGCCACCGCGACACTTCTCGCAGATCGTATAGCCTGTGCCAGCGCAGAGATTGCAATCATTGCGACCCTGGAACAAACTGCATCTTTTCATGTTTTTGCTTTTCATGCCAACAAGTGTCTGCAGAATATGGCAAATGCGATGCTAGGGGTTTCATTAAACCAAAATCAAGATATTCTGCGTGTAATTTATACAGCTAATGGATTCACCGGAATCCTCGAGGCCAAGACAACCATTTTCTGATAATACATGCATACCCCTTTCCTCCCCTTACAGCAGTTTCGTGTTTCGTATACACGGTATTTGATGGTTATTGCATTCTAGATTTAACTGGTTCCTCACCTCTTCAATGCTAGTGATCATTCAATAGCCATACTGTGACTAATCACAGTTATTTCAACATCCTGAGAAATGTTCTGATGGAAATCTGGACATCCAGGAGTGTTTCCAGTTCAAAATCTTCAACATCCTGTAGGCTAGTCACAAGTCAGGAATTTGTCTGCTAGTGATAGAAGAAGAAAAGGTTTTGATTACCTGGAAGTCGCGGAAGGTGCTCTTCAGGCTCTTCGATTCGTTCTCTTCAAATATGGTAGAATCGTTGCCGAAATAACGGCCATTCACATATACCATCGGCAGACTGTCGAATACGAGATCCTTGTGCACGTCCTGCAACACATTTGGCATGCGAGGTGACACAATGCTAGGAAAAATTTTGTGCTTGTGAGAAATTCCACGGATTTCCATATTCGAAAGTTCTTACTAATACTTCCTCATACTGAAGCAAATCTGACCTTTCAACGCACCCATGTGAAAACAAAAAAAAATGTTTGTTTACCATTGAAAGTGTTCTTGTACTATGGAAATCTCAAACAGTGGCTTGTTTAGGTTTGTCTTTGGCAAAACTAACCGTAAGCTGCATTCTGTCCATCAGCTCATCCATGTATTTCGGATTGATGTAGACATCTCGCACTTCGGTTTGAATTTGAAGCGCACGAAGCACGTCTAGTACTTCTCGACATCTAAATTGGCATTCCTTTTCGCTTTCCCTGATTTGGTCAAAGATAGCCAACAACGTAAATTATTCCATGAAACAAAGTTCACCAGATCGCCCTATCATTGCCCAACTATAAGCTATTCTGGGTTTTTAATGCTGTTCTCACTAAGACTGTCAGCAATTCGGGCAGATTATTCGCTTAGCTGTGTGTGCCATTTGATTAATCGTTTCATGTGAGGAGGCTTTGTTCCCCGTTTTTGAGTAGAATCGAATGCTCTCCATAGAATCAAAGTGTCAGGTTGAATAGTAGCCATTATGGCGAAGGGTAACTTAAGGATGATATGTGTGTGATGTGCAAAATTTTCGGTTCTTTTGAGTTGGCTATGTACGGGCGAAGTGGTGTACGGAGGGGGAATGGTTGGCATTTCGTTTCTTATACCAAGCGGATGCACGGCAAAAACTGTCATATTTTTACTTTATGATGATTTTCTCACCTTTCGAACAATACGTGAACGACGCCGCATGACGTCACGTACACGACGACTTTGCCGCTCTCCTCGGAAACGTAATCGCGCTATAAAGGATGATTCATAGGAACGCTGATGGCGAACTGCATATGATAACCATACGTTCTATTGGAAAACCTAGTCTGGATTCGACTCTTCTCTACGCATCTGTTTCATTCTACCAAAATATGTGATCAGCACTAAATTCGTGAAGAAGCGAAAGCACTACATTTGTGAATATTCGAATAGCATAGAAGAAACAAAAACGGACATCACTTAACACTATTTTGAGCAGTCCAGTGATCACATGGTGAAACAAATAGTTCCTAACAAACCTTCCACTGGTTTCGATTCGCAAAGTACCGAATCGTACCCATCACGTGCAAATTGCGTCCACGCACACTGTCACCTCTCATCAACAAAGCGCTGCCGTTACGTTCTAGTCCACCATCCTCCAGGGCGCCTACAAGTACAGTTTGGCATCCACGATTCGTGTGAAGGTGAGGGACGCATAGGCCTTGGCAGTAGCGCGTAAGATCCGCTATACCGAAAAACGTATTTCTATGCCTTATGCAAGATGATCAAGAACATGTTTTGAATCCATTATTCGTTGTACTAAAACCTGTGCACATATCATTGCGAAGCCTGTTCTATGCAACGATGTGGCTATTGATATGTCTTTACTTTTGCAAAAATGTTCAAAGTATTTGTGATCCTCGCATGTAAAGTTCATACGAATCAGCATAGCCTCATTTGTCACCATAAGCATCGATTTCCATAAGCAACGGAAGATACGAGCGATATGTGGGAATACAATAAGGTAGCAATCGGGCATTTGAATAGACCGGCGATCACATATACATAGATACGAATTCGAATGGAACAGTACCAATGAGCGCCATCTTCATTCGATGCAGCTCGGCGCGCATCTTCTCGATGTCCATTCTCGTGTGCCGGGGAACCGTCAGTGAGTCGATCAGTGAGTGCTGGAAGGCAAAGAAGAAAATGGTGCCACGACTTTTTTCCTCACGGTTAATACTTAAGCCGTGAGTCAGAATTTATGTGTGCCTCCGCCCACACAAGGCGTCAGTCATATGAAGCGAGGCAAGAAACAGGGGGAAAGTGAGACAGATAATCAATGGTTCTAAGATTGCAAGGGAACCTTTTAATCTATACTAAATTTAGAAACAAATTGGTTTTACTTTTATGAGAACAGTGATTATTGTTTGGAAATGATTTCCTAGTTGATGAATATGGTAGTATGAAGCGACACTAACAAGTACTCTAGTAAGCGGCTTTCTAAAAGTACTAACAATATCTGTTGATCAAATTTAGCACAAAATGAAGCATTCCCTTGATTTGCATAACCTTACTCGTTGGTTCGAAGGCGCCATGTTTCGCTTGGCTGGAGTGGAGGTGCTAAGCAAATTAGCGGACAGCAACGGCGTGTGGAGAAACCGTTTCAGATAACGATGCGTGTTTATAACTGCGACGCGCAGCAGGTTTTGAGTGAAAGCATGTCATCTCTCGGGTATATGTTGCTGATTGTTCTCTCTACTGCTACGTAAGACACAAATGATAAGAGTATATGTATGTGACAGATGGAGGAGAATGCTGACTTTCGTGCTGGCTGCATGCTGTACTTATTTTTAGACCTTATGATAATGAATTCAAATGCCTTACGCCTTTTGCCGCATCTATGAAGCAAAAATGTGAGTTTTCTTTCCAATGTATGTCATTCTAAGGGTTTCAACTGATAAGACCCTTTGCTCTTGCCGGGTCCAGGTAAGCTTTTATGCAAATATGGCGTTTTTGGTGATGTGAACCCCCAACTACGTCTGTCATTTACAAGTCTGCAGGTTCCAGCAGGACTGGCTTAGGATAGCGCTATAGAAGCATGGTAAAGTAAGGTACAGCAAAGAAAAATAGCAGTGGCGAAGAGTCACCGTCCGCCTTGTCTCTCGGTTTACAGCCTCTTGATGATAGTCAACAGCTGCAAGCGGGTGTGGTTGGTCGAATATTCTGGATGATAATCCTGGATAATGCTACAAGAGATGGATTTCTCCGAGATTGCTTCTACTTCTGTTGATTTCGTGTAAATTTTCTTGTGTATCTTTGTGACAATGATTACTGTGATAATGTAATATAGATCATTAACCTATCTTCAACAGTTACTTATGCTTGCTTGGCGTTCTTCTCCGCAGTGTAGTACAATTACACATGTTGGAGGCAATATGTGTAGGAGAGACCCATTGTTCCATTTTTGATAGGAAGCGGAGCCCTAGGCACGGGGCATGCACAGACACTTGGCGTTAGATAAGGCTTCAATCGAAAGTGAGCGAAAAAAACGTGATATCTACGCGCCGGAAGGTGCAACTCTCGCCTATCAAACGCCATTTTCGGAAATACCGAAGCGTATCTGGGGGGTCGTTATGCGATTCTCAATGTGGCTATTACAAGCGAAATCGGTCCTGTGGTTCTCTGCTTTCCTTCAGGAAGTCATAAAATGTTATTTGGCTCATGAAGTGTATGTACTGTGGTTTCCAAGGAAATTCCTGGACAACGTCGAATCGTGATATCGAATCGTGCATTAACAAAAACTCCTTCTGGAGTGTTTACAGAACGAAATTTTCGACATCCTGTACGCTACTCACAAGTCAGAAATGCTTCAGTCAAATTGATATATGTTAGAATTCAGCACAAGCAGAACGACGCTTGACATCGCGGCCCTCCACAGAAGCCTTCAATCGAGAAAACAATACTTTTTTTAACACGTGTTCTTGCATGTACATAGTTTACCGATGTAACATGTTCTAGTTCAGCAACAATGGAACATGCACTGCGTGTTCATACATGTCTCTAACCTTTCGTAGTCGTTTTACGCAGCGTTTTACAACCCTTTGCGTTTTGTGCGCAGCGCGGAATATGAAGTGCTCGTAAAAGCGCTGACGTACGCGCAGCGGAAGAAGTTGCGTAAAAGGCAGCTGACTATGCGGCATGCATTCTGCTTATCAGAAGAAGGTGCACGCATGGACATGAACACAGCGAAGCTGACTTTCCGAACTGTCTGTATGCGGGGAAAGCGGACATATTCCTAACTTTTGACTAATGTACAGGATGTCGGGGATTTTGTTGTGGAAACACTACATAAGGTTCAGAGTTCCATAGAAACATCTCGCACGATAACAGAATTGTGATTGGTCACAGTGTGGATATTACAGGCGTGCGAGGAAACGCACTGTTATGGACAAGAAAACATTTGTATATGAATAGTACATTGTGCTATGGATCGACTCAAGAAAGAGCCTTAGAATGTCCTGAAGCAGACTGAGACGTATGCATGACACGAAGGTGCTTGATAAACCACATTGGAACGATGTTTTGTCACTGTCGTCTACTCGTCACCGTTTTCACTCCCGACAATAAACGCTTGATCCCCACATTGCCAATTCACAACTAACATGAGCTAGCTAGTGCATTCAGATAAGTCTCTCGCTTTTTCGAACTCTCAACACCCATGTTTATTCAAATCAACAGCACAAAATAATAATAATTTCATGAAACATGTACAAAATATTCAAAAAAACGGCATCTCAACACGACATTCTATGACAGAGAAAGGCGCAATAGCGAAAAAATACACACAATGTACGCGTAGGAAAAACAACAACCTCTAATGGAACTCTCTATGGTGAAAAGACGGTAATATTATGTACAAAAAACGGTTTTCAAGCACAAGTACCGGCGATTGCGGAAAAATTCGGGCGGGAACAGAGAAAAATAAGCCTAAAATAAGCCTGAGTGTTTAACTTGAGTGTTTAAAACACTCATTTGTTTCAATAGCACTGCTGAATTCTTAACACTGACAAAAAATGAGTGTTCTAAGCAATCAAACACTGTCAAGGCCTACATAAGGCTTATTTTTCTCAGAGTACGATGAAAGGAAAGCAGCAACGAGATTTCATAAGGATGTATAGGTATGTAAGTGACTGTCGAACTAGTATATCACAAAGGATTTCTGAGATATCAGTGGGGAAACGATAGCTAACAGTAGAGATGACGCATAGTGGAATGTATTAGAAAAGGCTAACAATAAGCATTCTAAAATACTACTTTGTAATGCTCTTAATGATTAAACTAAATACAGATAGAACTTTTTATGTATTATGGCCACGAGGAAAATATTATGATAACTATGTTTTCTCTAATCTGTTTTTTCTTCTTCTGTGCAGCACTCTATAAATCGAACTTTCACAGTCTTTCAATAGGGCTCTCACTATGTTTATGATATTTCAAATCGCTTGGTTCCCATGTCCTATGAAAAAAGTCTACTATACGAAATGAAACTACAAACTACAGCTCCTATCAT
>JACMIJ010000087.1:0-26198 GCA_014805365.1 Koerneria luziae | reverse complement strand
TCCCCACAATTCACGAAATCGTGAGCGGAAGTATTGGCATCGCATCTTCAGAAGTGCCTGAATAACAATATTGTAGCAAGCCAGAAGTATACCAAGGAACTCTTCTCGATCAGTCAAAGTTTGCTGCTCACTTTATGTACATGAATGGTTCTTCCTTCGACTGTGATATGGAGATCGGCAGTGACGGGATCATCGAAAGCAGCTTTGAGGGCGTCCAGAAGTGGAAGCTGCTGGCGGTCATCTGGAATGAAAGACGAGTGAGAAGAACTTGTCACTTGCACACCAATCACTTCCATGCTAATTGGATGTTTCTAGCAAGTGTGTCGTAGGCACAAAGAACGTTTGTTGGCGAAAGCTGAGCTATGATCTACCAGAAGCAGTACATTTTGTCTGGACATAAAACATTCGCTTACCGAACACAAGCATCCTGGGTGCGATCGGTGGACTGGCGAAACAGGCGAAGACGTCGTCGGTGGAGGAGAATCGGGTCTCAATCGGGGAGTAGACGGGCTGTCCACGGACATTCCCCCACATGAACACCTACAATCATATCCATCCACGAGAAAGACGAACCTTGCCCGATTTGTTCTTCACAACACTGATATTGCACGGATGAGCGGCTGATATGTCGACAATGCTGAAATAGGCAAGGTATTAAGGTTTTGACAGTACTCTCCGGTACAACATCGAAGCCAAAAAGGTAATAGATCTTATTGTTAGCAAATAAAGTGCTGATATTCCCGAAATTTTCCAGTTTCCGAAGATGCACAGATGGATGAAGATGAAGATAGACCACTGACCCTCCGAGATCCTTTCCCATCATAATGGGTTCGACGATGGTCTTCCGAGATGGATTCGCCCCGATCTGTCCACATTGATTCGATCCCCACACGAAGAGTCGACCTTCGTCCGAAAGGGCCAACGAGTGCGCATATCCACACGATATCTGCAATCAGGCAGACAATAGGATATGACAAGCACAATTCAGCAAAAAGGGTACGGTATACCGTAGTGTCGAAAAAGTTGTAATAAACAAAAGGATAAACATGGCAAGAAGTTACCTTGCTGATGACGGCCTGTTTGGCGAGAGATTCGACGAGGAATGGACTCAACTGATTCACCTCATTTCCTGTTCCGATTTGTCCATGTTCATTCTGACCCCATGCGTACACCTGAAGCACAAGAATGCAATTGATGCTCTCAGATTATGCTAGAGATCTCCAACTGTGCTAACATCCTTAAATACCGATCGAAACGGAAACTTTCTTTCAATTATTAGAGTGTTTCATAAATGTTTTATACAATTTTTGTTCGTTAATATGTTTTGCACTTATTCATAGACTCTCGGTATTGAAAACAGTGTAAGACTCATGAAACAAGCTAATAGCTAACAACAAAACTGCAATCACAAATAAATAGAAAGACCCGTGAAAGCAATTCCATTATTTCGACGAGACGTTGAGAGGCAAAGGACAACGAAGAAAGATTCAAGATTCCAGGAAGCAAAATAAAACGGTTTCAAAGTGGCGACACTTAAAATGAACAAACAAAAGAAGCTCGTCTGGGAAGAAAGGTCAAAGTAATGACAGACTTCCTCTGACAAACAATAAGGAAATGTGAAGGAAATGACAGACCTCTCCTGACTCTGTCAGCACCATCGTCGACTTGTGCCCGCAACAGACTGCCTTCAAAAACCGATTTTCTAGAAAATAAATGGGGTGAGAAACAATGGGGACACGCACGTAGTAGTACTTGCCGAGGCACCTCCTGGTTCACGATGCTACCCAAGCCTGGAAAACATGAGATTGAAATAACCTTTGAAACATACAATCATAAACTCTTTGATTCTGCGCTTTTCAGTAATCATGCCAATATATTCACCATAAAGAAAGATTGTCTTAACATCCGCTACCATTGTACTGTGTTAACAACTTGTTGTTATTACTAACCAAGTTGTCCAGACGAGTTCAGTCCCCACGTGAAGAGTTCTCCATTGTCGGTGAGTGCTGCCGAATGATATCCTCCACAGGCAATGGACAACACTTTCTGTCCAGTCAGGGCACCCAGGACAAGGGTCGGCGGGGAGGAACAGTTGTGGCCGAGTCCTGTAGGGAGATGGTCACTACTCGGACTGGTGAACAGCCACAAGCTGAGACATACCGAGTTGTCCGTGGGCATTGTGTCCCCAACCGAAGACTTCGCCCATCTCAGAGAGGGCGAGCACATGGGGACCGGCACCCGAGGCCAACACCTTTATTCGACGGCCACACATACTCTCCACCTTCACTGGATCGAAACATTCCGCATCTGTCAGACCTGAATACTGTATCTGTATGAAAATTATCTAACAATAAGATAATTGCTATGTTACAATGACAGTTCTTTGTATACACAATTGTCCTCACTTGGAAGGGAAATATATTCCCTCGAAGCAAGAAAATGTCAGAAATGAGTGAAGAATGAAAGGGCAGACCGAGACAAGTGAATTGGTTGATTCCGAGGGCGAAGAGGTCGTCATCTCGGGTCACGAGCAGAGCTGCGCATCCCGCGCTCCCGAATACAAGACACGACTGAACGGTCCCATTCTCTCTTTCTGTACTCATGTGTGTATATTCATGATCCCAACCACTAGGTGTAGTGTAAAGTCATAGCAAAAAAAGTAACCAGGTACATACTATAGTGTGTAAATATGAATTGCCATCTGCTGTCCAACGTGCTCTTCGTACTCTCCTAATCATGTTTACGCTGATTGTTGTTTTCCGTAAAAAGGCAATAGTTGCACAAGTATTTGAATGAATATTCGATGGAATAGTTCGTACCTGTATATTCTCGACAAATTCGTGTGCGAGAAGAGAGAGAATGGGCCATCTTCGGATGTCTCCGGCAGCTTCTTCCATCTGACAAACGACGGGTAATGTCATTAGACAAATGCCCCCATTCTCCCCATTCAACAGCTCCTCACGCAGAATCCAACACAAGAACATCCTCTTTCGCCCAGCCAAACATTCCAACACCTCCGCACAGAACATCCTCTTCTGCCCATTCCAACACCTCCATACAGGTCTGCCCCCATAGCAATTCGCATTCAATGCTAGAGTAGCAGTACGTGAATGTGCTGACGCCTCAGTATTTCTTCTTTCATGATACTTTTGGCACACTTTCAGCTAAATCCTTGGTTATCTTCTTTTCCTCCCTCACGTTCCTGTCCCTTATCTTTCATGAGCTTATCATAATCCTGCACGTACATATGGCCGAAATATGAGAGTATCTCGTATTTCTTTTTACAAACGGTAATTCGATTTGCGCTGCAATAATCCATAGCACTACATAGTAGGTACTAGCATACGCGATGCCCTCTATGTTTCCCGTGGCTCACTCCTTCGGCGCTCTCTGTGTAATTGTATAGCATCGCCTATACTAATACCTGCAATACTGGAATAGTAGACAAAGCTATGTATCGTCTCTGCACAAGAAGAACATTCCTTTGCAAAAAGATATACGGGATACCCCTATAGCACACACATAGTAGAGCAAAATATGAGAAAAGCAATTATCAGAGAAAGTGGAAACAAGCACGAGAACAACAGATTATGAAAAGAATAGCAAAAGAGCGAATAGTAAAACGGAGGGTTAAAGGGAAGGAAAAGGAGGGCAGAAGAGGAGACAAAGAGGAAATCATATGAGGGATTATATCAAATGGGCAGATACATCAGCCAACTCATCATGCGAATCCCCCCCTACAAGTATGTGACGGAAATGGAAATGGAAGAAAGTCATGTCGGAGAGCGACCAAAGTGCCTTTGTTTGCATTGACACCAAGACTGTATGGAAAAGGCAGGAATTGGAGGAACATTTACATATGAGAGGAAAAGTAAGGCAACGGGAGGGAGGATCGTCATAGCAATTTCCCCTTGAGAGGGAGGAGGGTGACATGCAGCATGAAGGATGGTTATACATGTTGGACATTGAGTGGACAACTTGTCTTTTTCCCATGAGCTCTCGTATTCTCTCAACTATTATCATATTCCTGCAGCCAGAAAACACAATAAGAAAAAGAGATGAAGGACAAATGAAGGGAAAGGCGACGGGATAAGAGGCGGCTATATGCGGAAGACACAATGACGCCCCAGGAACAATGGCACCAGGCCACTGCGAATACGGCAGACACACACTACCTCTTCCGCCTCCTATATTATAACAACTAGGTCTGTTAATATAACTTTCTAGAGCATAAAACCTTCAAGGAATCTGCTTGCATCATATTAAGTTATTGTTCTACTAGGTTCAATATATTAATAATATTATAAAAAAGGAAGAGAAGCCGATCAGAGAGACGTCGGTGAATGGAGAGGACGGACTCCAACCAACACGAACCATCCCAAGGGAAATCTCATCATTAAATGTTTCTCCATCGTGGGAACTACTTTTTGTTTAATTTATGGGGGAAAAGAAGAGTAGGCGATGAAATTCTGACAGTGGGTTCAACTTGAAAACCACGAAGAAGTCAATCCACGCTTGCGTATAGAAAAGTCGCCATTAATAGTTCATATCATATAAATAAAGCATGTGTATCACCTGGACCGAGCAAGCCATGGTTCGGGGCAGAGTGTGTAGAGAGGAGCCCGGGGGGGGGGGGGGGGGGGGGGATTCCGTTGCATCTTCCGATTCCGGTCCAATAACAAGCATGTTTCTCTTTATGAGAGCGTACTCTCCCCTCCTCGTATTTTCTCTTTTTTTCTCTTCTGCTATTTGATAGCATTTGGAACAAATTGCACGTTATAATGTATTTGATCTGCAATGGAGGAGGGGATAAGAGGCAGACAAGTATAATGGGAATATCCGCCATTCTCATATCTCGTTGCTGTCTCTCTTTCCCATTCCCGTCGAGTCCCTTCTCTTCTCTTTCCGCTTCCTCATTTCCGCTTATTGTCTTGTTCTTCGGTTCTTTGAACACATATCTGTGAATATTGTAGGTTGGTTGTTTTCCTCGATTTATACAAAAGCGAAACAGGAACACGTGATCACTCCATGAGAAGTGGTACCTTTCCGATGGCTGTTCCCCGTGTCCATGATAGTGGATGAGACCACCTGTGCACTCGAATCTTTTATCAGTGATAACATACTGTTTATCACTGTGCACCAGCTCATCCCTTTCATACATCATTTTTCGTCATTTCTTCGCAGGTTGCGTGCTGCATCAGGGCCATTTTTCAACTAAGGGGAAAACCATTATGATGTGTAGATCGCATTCTTTGCTTCTTCTCTCATAACTTTTACTTACGAAGGAACTATTATATATAGATTACCCGTATTAATGTGGCAGTACCCGGCATATAATGACAATGGCAATGACAGTTAGGAAAGGAGAGTGTAGTGGGCCATTATGAGTCCGAGATGTCAAATCGGCGAGCACGGAGACGATGGGTCACGAATTCGCGATAGGCACGGAAGGCGATCGAGAAGAACATCGTGCCCACTAATACCTGAAAAAGGAGAACATTGTATTATTGGTATTTTTGAAAACAAGAATTGTGTCTCAACCTATGCCAGAAACATAGACAATGATGACGAAGGAGAGTTAGAGGGCGTCTAGAGAAATCGTTGCCGATTGCAGAAGCCGGTGATGTGGCCCCGGGTATCATCGAAAAGGAATGCCAAGGAGGGGATGAAGACGTCGATTGGGCAATAAGCTACGTAAAGACAAACAATGTGATTGGCAGATGACAGGAAGGTGAGGTCGAGGAACAAAGACAACGGAACAGACAACGTCGGCCGCAACACATTATGTGTCTTATAGTATGTTACCTGTAAAATAATGCTTTATTAGTTTTGCTTTTTACATCATGGTGAAATAGTGCAATATAACACTAACAATAAGATATGTGTATCCTTTTTATGCAAGAAGGCTTTGTGGTTGTATGCAAATGAGTTACTGTAGACAGGCGGAAGCAACATGTTGTGCCCTTCATGCTTGTTTGATATGATAGCTGGTTTGATAACGAAAGGCTTTGGAAATTTTCACTATTCTCACGTTAAGAAAGTAGAAACAAAAAGCCCAGGCATTGGGATTCGCTCGCTTCAAATTGGCACCAGATGCTTAGCAAAAAAATTAGGTGCATTAGACTCATTGTCAGAGGCGCCGTGCCTGTCAACGAGATAAGCAAATAATGATTGAAATATAAAAAGACAGAATAATTAAAGATAACTGCATAACATAGAATATAACAGGGTCCTGCTAAAGAAATGTACATTGAATAACAATAAGATAGATGAAAGAAAAAGATGATGAAAAGAACTCACCTCAACCATAACAACTGGCACATGGTGACCGTAGAAAGGGGATGAAAATGCAGGAGGACTTGCTTCAGCGAAATGCTGAAATTATGTTCTTAGATGTCCACCATCATATAACCGTTAAAGTTATATAACGGTGCTATAAAAATGAAGTAAAAAGGTAAGCATTGCCATGAAATGCTTTCGAAAATGTCAAAGCCCACACAAAACAATACCGTATTTTTATGAGAAAGATAACGGGTGAAAAGGAAATAACTTAAGGGCGTAAACATAAGGGAAGAAAATGTGAGTAGGTGTGACTAACGTCAGTGACGAAAATAACTGACACAAAGAATCAGGCGAAGCGGTTACTGTAACAAACATCTTAGGAATGCATACCTGGACAAGAATTGAAACCATAATGATAGAGGAGAACAGCATCCTCCACACCATGTATGGAATCAACGAAGAGGCGGAATAGTTCTGTACCGAATAACACAGACAGGGAACGGTTAACATGAAGCCAACCAGGATCGCGCCAACGAAGGAAACGATGATCACCGAGGGCGCGTCTCTGGAAAAACTCTTCTCATTAAGCGGTCTTTTGAACAAAGAAATGGGCCGTTGCTTCCATAAATACTTAATGAAGTGTAGTTCAAAAGTAAGTAACAATGACCAGCCTAACAATAAGAAAAAGGTGGGAGGATTTCGAAATGGCTTAGTCAGAATAGCTAACAATAAGAGTCTGAAATTGCAACATTTTGTAACAATCTCGTTTTTTTTGCAAAAAAGAGAGAAGATGTGAAGGGCGAACTTTCTCGTCGAGGATCAGGAAGTATTCGCCATAGGAGATACACAAAAGAGCAGTGGGAAGTGAGATACTGGAGAAATATTTCAATACTATGGTAATGTTTCCATACTCTTACATGGTTAGGGAAAATTCTTGAACCCTGAAAGAGAAATCAGAATAACCAAAATTGCCCCTTTTTATTTCCATGCCCTTCATATGCTGACCGGTGCCCGGAGACAAATCCACAATGTTCAATTCTCCCGTCACCAATACAAAAAGAGGATAACAAAGCATGATTCTTCCACTGGCCTTCGCAGGTTTCTCTGTTGTCTCGTAACAGCTGGGTGGGTGGTTGTAACTAACAACGCATGCGATTGAAGGGAAAACATGTGTAAAATATTGGTGGAACACGTATTTTGTACACTAGCCAATATTGCACAATATACCAGCTTAGCATTGAAACAGGAAGGCGACAGTGCTCACCGCTGCTCGACCTCGGTGTTCGCGTGTCGGAGGACCTCATCGAAAGTCGCGTGGAAGAGGACTCCGATGGTGGCGGACTCGGCCATGATCACCACGTAGAGACCAGCGAGGATCCACGCCCCGTGCATCCTTCCATCGGCCATTCGATGGCTCTGCGAGACTGCTACCCGATACATTTATTCGCTTATCTCGTACAAATACCCGCTCTCGATAATGAATGACAGAGAACAACGATTATTTTGCATGCCAATGACAACACAACAATGAAAGATATGACTATTATGGAAATAACAATTTGTGAGAATCAACTAACAATGAGAATCAGCAAATAGGAACACATGATGAGAAGACCAGGAAGAAGCCCCGTGATTATCTCACTCTCAACACATACACGACGTAATATTCACATCTTATTATAACAAACAACAAGGGATCGAACAGATCAGATCAACAAGGTAATAAGATTGTTGGTAATAATGAAGAGAAAAGGGACGGGGAAGGAGAATGAGACCCGGTGATTGAAAAATGTCACAACCATCACTCAACAACAGTTGTTTTGTGGCCGACGAGTTTGTCCTTTATTCTCTCGAATACTCGGCATTATGCATGGATGGCCCGTTAGGTGTCCGACCCGGCAAGAGATCCGCCGACCGGCCCGACTTTGGCCTGCTTCCGGCCCACAAATGGTCTTCTTGATTCTGACGTTCTCGTTTCGGGAATCTTCTCGAAGATGTTCAACGGGAGACGCGTTTATTGAGTCGTTGGAACATGGACTGCCTCTGAAAGAGCAAAGATGAACAGGTGAACAGGACACGGTATATTCTGTCACTGTCTACACATCACGTACAGTGCGCGTTCTTTCAAGGAGGGACCGTATTATGTGGACGTAAGAGCCTGGCGTTGACGCCCTATCACGGGTCGTAACTATCTGCCCACCCGCACATAAGACGTCAGCCTCATCCAAGCATAAGCTGCTTTTGCTTCCATTAGAATCAGTTCCTATGACAAACAGGTACAAATATGCACATGGCTACAGTAATCCCGCATCTGGCAAACAAGCTAATTCCAAGTCCACAAGAGAACAAGAGCTGCTTGGCATGCTGCTTTCATGTGAAGTTCATTATTGTGCACAACAACAACGAATTCTAGAAATAAGTTAGATATTGCGCTGACTATAATTGTACTCCATGCACAAAACAATGAAGCGAAGTGAACGCATTCAAGTGACTCAATGGACAGTGGCAACTTCTGACAAAGTCATTAATAGAATCCCAAAGATTGAGATGTTAGGCAAGTCAAGGAGTCCCTAGCAATAAGAAATCCCACCGTAATCATCAATCAATTCGCATACGAGTCGAAAGAAAACCGTCTGTTAGACAGACGACGTATGCAAATTAAGCGCTAACTAGGGGTGGGACAATGAACCTTACTTAGGACACGTGTACAAATATGTTTTCCAAAAATAGACTGACCACGGCAGTTTGTCGTCGATTCAGGAAAACATCAACACAATCGGCATTGCACTCGACAGGAGGAATGGTAATCATCGTTCTGTTCACTGCACTCGCTGCACCTTATCACCCTCTCACCCCTTTTATATCAGGGACACTCTCCTTCGAACGTCATCAATCCGTAACTCTGGCGTAGGAGGAAATAAAAGACCGAAGCTGTCAGGTCATGTCAAGGGACGACCCTCCAGGCAAACATGACATTTCGAGGCGAACGCATATTGGTCCACACAGGCAGCAATAAAAAGCACATTCAAGATACTCTTAAAGGCTTGCATAACGTGTCATAACAGGCGATAACGCGATACAATGAGGAATGAGCCATCGGAGAGAGAGAGACTGCTTATCTGAATGTTTTCTATTACACATGTTTAGAAATTATCGAACAGAGTTGTATTCGGGTGTGCCATGTCTTTTAGAGAAAGATTTTTTGGCTTGTGCTACAATGGTCGATAAAGACTATCCTAACACAACAGGGGATGAGTATAATAGTTTAGGTGGTACCCGCTATGCAGCCAATAGTAGTGTTTTCTGCATAGCTGTGACATGAACTGCAAGTTGGCAAACTTCTGTGCAAATTCAAGTTATCTGAAAGCACCATCCTAATTGTAAGAGCTAAATATAACAAGTTTATCAATAAATCAAAAGAGTTATGAGTGGAGTGTACTTCCTGCTAAGAGCCAATGTGATTGTTTCGAATTCGTTGCAAAGTCATTTCCGGTTCGAAATCGGTCGCCGGTCGGTCGGCATGTTGGCCGCTTACACGCGGAGTTACTCGAAGAAACCTACTGTAAGCTGCTCTATGAACACATATTTCTGGTTCTCCTTAGGTCATAATCCATGCTTACAATTTGCTTACGACACGGTATTTTACTGATTAACATAACGGTAATTTAAGGTATTTTTAACGTACGTATCTTACTTTGTTCTGATGGTTCAGCTAATTGTAAGATTACCGTATCTGCTGCTTTAGGATGAAGATGTGCGGATATTGGCGACTCGTATGGCTCGACGAATAGTGACTGATCAGACATTGGATGGATTCACTGATAAGCAGATTTATATTATTCTCGATACGGTGAGTCACCGGGTATACTGTAGAGAGTAAGGGCATACTGTAGAGGGTGTACTGTAGACCGTGGTCATTGCAACAACTGTGTTGCTTCGAATAGCGACTAGGATTAATGGTATGTACTACTTGGCTATTTTCGAAAAGAGTTTTATTAGTTCTTGGCGCTTCGAAAAAGAAAGTTACTGTTGACTATGACCAGCACAAATATTTAGGTAAAACCAATTTTTTATAATACACCGTTCAAAATTGAAATCGAAGCGCCGTGTTTGATATTCGGTGATACTCATGGACAACTGGGAGATCTCATTCGGTATATTTTTCTTAAATCTTTTTTTCTATCCCATAATGTGATTTCTGATCTCCAGCTTCGATTTTGTGAAATGTCCTAGGTCCGTTGATTTGTCAGAGGGTGTGGCTGATCAATCGGTTGTGCTAAGCCACGCCCAGTCCACCAAATGTAAACTATGTACAATTTAAATTTTGAACTTTGCACATAAATAAAGAAATCATTGCATGGTCAGCATAGACTATTCAACCCCCTTTTGCAGGTTCTTTAAAATAGTTGGATTTCCCCCCGATGGGCAATTCCTTTTTCTTGGAGATTACGTGGACAGAGGCCAGAAGGGATTCGAGGTACATTGTTCCGGATTCTCATTTCGTACTGATACTATGCTAGGACCATTCTGCTCCTAATTGTAAGAATTCCCCATCCGACAGCTTCACTTCAGCTTATCATGCTACTCTTCTGCTTCAAACTTAGATATCCGAAAAGTGTTCATCTATTACGAGGAAACCACGAATGCCAAAAGGTTTTTTCATCAAAGTGTTTTTTTCTTTCTTTTAAAATCTATGGAGGTTTTCGTTCTCTTTGTTCAAGGTGAATCGCATATATGGTTTCTACGAAGAGATGAAAAGAAAAAGGAATATAAAAATGTGGAAGGCAATTAACAAGGTAACATTGATCACAAGCATCGTTAATCTATTTTCGAACATCGCAATGTTTATATTTATACTTATATTTTTCGGTTTTCAACGAATTGCCTCTGTGTGCCCGTGTAAGCAAGAAAATATTCTGCATGCATGGAGGTATCTCTCCTTCCGTACACTCGTGGGAGCAGTTTGACTTTCTCCAGGTGAGCCCCGCCCCTCCTCCGTGAGCCCGCCCCTTTCCCGTGAGCCCCGCCCCTTCCTCTATGAGCTCCTCTTTCCAGAAACCAAAGACAATGCGGGAATGTGAAATGAGCGGAGTGGCACAGGATCTTCTCTGGGCCGATCCCACCAACGATTGCTGTGGATATCAATACAACGGAGCACGTTGGGAGACCACCAAGAATGAGAACTACCCACAAGAGAACCGCTTGAATGAAAACTGGGGCTCATAGATAATTGAGGCTATAGCGTTTTATTGCTCGAAAGTTCTTAAACAGGCGATTCTTTAGTTCTCACTTTTGGTAGTGAAGCACAATATAAAGAAATATGAAACCGTAGTGGTGAATCCTACAATTAGTATGGTTGGGAATTGTTCAGCCTCGCCAAACGTCGTATGTCTTTGGGAATGAAGCCGTTGACAAGTTCTGTGAGGAACTCGACCTCGATCTTATTGTGCGGGCACACGAAATGATAAGGGTACGTATAATTCACTCATTTTCCCCTTCAATGAGATGTTTTGACTATGCTTATTGTTAGGTTGTCATATTTGCCTGTCCAAGAGAAAATCTCTTCCAGGATGGCCATCTCTTCTTCAACAATCAACGTTTGTGCACGATTTTCTCGGCACCGAACTATTGTGGACAGGACGGCAACAGTGCCTCGGTACCCTATTCGCCCATTCAAAACCTCAGTGGAAGACAAAAACAGAGTTACCCAGTGCATCTCAGAACTACAGTAATTACAGTACACCCACCCCTTATTTACCATGTTTTGATTGTGTTGATAGTGAGCAACTGTAGATTGTCCTTCAGGTGATGCGAGTGTCGGCTTCCCTCGCGATCTCCTTCGTCACCCTCACTCCCTCCCCCGATACATCCCATATCCCATCGGAGATACTCATCGCCCTCAAGGCAACAGAAGAAGCGCGGAGTCCCAATCCGCATCGTAAGCCACGCCCCCTCGTGAGCTTTTTTCTTCCAGCCCGCAAAGATGAGGATTCTGCCGCAGATGCCAAGAAAGATGGCGGCCATCTTTCTCCAACCGAGGTATCGGAACATACGGCCACAACTGTGCAACCATATGTACTTTCATTGGCAAACCTTTTGCCTATGAAAATGTTATTGGACAAGAATAAGAGGAGACCTTATTGTTATGTTCTGCTAACTCGCTAGCTACGCGATCCTCTCTCCCCTTCGGCTGCCAAATGGTTGGAAAAATAGAAATAAAGAAATAGGAATAAAAATAGGAATAAATAGGAATAAAAATAAGAATGCATAAATCCGCATACGAGTCGAAAGAAAACGGTCTGTTAGACAGACCATTGAACTCTTATTGTTAGGTCATGTTTGCTCCATAGACTCTTATGATCAGTGAAATTCCTCTGACCGTAAACAGGATATGTCTGGCCAATGCACTAATTGTAAGAGTTCGTTTTCAAAGGGAGTTTTATTCCTTGAGCGTTGCGTTCAGCCGGCATCCGTCCCATCCTCGACGTGTCCTCCTCTTCTTCCTCCTCTCTCTTCTGCCGCTTCCTCAACTCCTCCAAGGACATCTCCCGTTCCAGGTTTGTATAAGCATCTTATACATTGCACGGAAGAAACATGCTCCCGAGTGTTATTATCATAACTGGGTTTGTCATAGTGTATCCAGCTCACATCTGATTCTTCTGTTGATCAGGTTCACCAATCACAGCGGAATCAGTAGACGGAATAGTGCTTCCGCCCCTTCCAATCAACTCCCCACCCCCCGGATCCACCGAGATCGTGTTCCCCTCACAGAAGAGGAAGAAGAGAAGTCCCAGGAAGAGTCCCAAGGTGGGCTCAACCCGACTGTCATTTTATTCAGATAGAAATCGCAATGATAAATCGTCATAAGCAATTGAAGCAACAACTACTAACTGTAATAAAGAACATTGCTGACATTCGTGTTTCCACCCTCCTACAGAACACTTACTATTAAGCAAAGTAGTACTACCATACATTGCACGTAAAATTTGTACCGAGGAGCATGCTTGTGAATGCTAACAACAAGGAAGTTGTGTGATTTCTGTAGTTTGTAGCGATTGTCATAAGTTTGCCTGCTGTTCTTCTCTCACTTTCTCTAGTGCAAGCACAAATCACACCAGTGGAAGTATTCTAAACGTCGGTTTAATCGCACCGATCACACGCACAACCTGCCATTCCCGAACAGAGGGCGCTCTCTATGGCATTTGGTCTGGCGGTTGTCACAGGTTGGTTATTCTTTCTTTCTAACAACAAGATATTGTTCGTTCGTGATCAAAACGCATTTTAAAGTATATAAATAGGTTATTCTTAAAAACCCTAAGTTTAAAAGCGTTTGGGTTCCGCCTTGATTACTTGTGCGAAAATACGGTAGCACGTTCCCACGAGTAGACGACGGGAAACAAGGTTGAGGTGAATGTGCGAACGGTAGCACGATACTATCAAAGGTTCTGACTATTACGCACGAAGTCATGGGTTCGATCCCTAGCCACACTACACTTTTGTACAATGCTGAAGTACTACTACTCACAATCAGCTCATCCATCGTCATTCTTCTGGGGGGGGGGCAACCGATTCCCCTCCCTTAATTTGGTCCATTCAACCTCTGAAAGTGTTAATGATCCGTTGTAGGTGGTGGGTCGGGCATCGGAAGAGCCATTTGCAAGAAACTCGCGGAGAACTCGGCGCGTATCGTGTGTGTTGATCGCTCTTTGGACGCCGCGTCGGGAACCATCAAAGAACTGCCAAGTCAGTTTCTTCCTCACACGTGTCTAAAAATTTGATAGCTCATTCCCATATTGAGAGAAGAGATGAAGAACTGCAAGTGCAACCAATGATAAAGAGGTGGCAATCTCTCTCTCTGTTCCAGATCATCAACAACATGTTGCTGTCGCTTGCGATGTCTCACAGGTGAGCACGTGGTAGATCACAGATCGCCTATGATCATTTGCAAGAGCAAACGTTTATGTTACGACTACGAAACTGCACGTTTTCCATTGCCAGCATGTTGTCCTTCTTTTCCCCTGTTCGACAAGTTATTCGTCTTCAGAGATCAGGAGTATCGTCTCTCGTCCGTTCACTGGATGGAGTTCCTTCGATCCTCGTGAATTGTGCGGGGATCACTCGGGATACGACACTCCTCAAGATGAAGGACGAGCAGTTCGATGATGTGCTCAGTGTGAATCTGCGCGGAGTCTACTTGGTAGGGGGTATCTCATCCTCCCATCCACTCTCCATCTTCCTTTAGATGTGTCAGGAACTTGCCCGGGTGGCAGTGGCCAACAACTCTCCTCTGTCCATCGTGAACATCTCTTCCATAGTGGGCAAGGTGGGCTTTCTCTCATCCTGGGCACTCTCCAGATGGGCAACTTCGGCCAATGCAACTACGCGGCGTCGAAGGCGGGCGTCATCGGCTTCACGAAGTCGGCAGCTCGCGAACTCGCGACGAAAGGAATTCGAGTGAATGCCATCCTCCCCGGGTTCATTGGAACTCCGATGACAAAGGAAATGCCTCCCGATATTCTCAATCGAATAGTCGGGATGGTCCCCATGGGTAGAATGGGACAACCCGAGGAAATAGCCGATGCCGCCCTGTTCCTCGTCTCTCCTCAATCCTCTTATATCACGGGTACCACACTTGAGGTTACTGGCGGGTTGGGGATGTGATCATGTCTTGGCATTCCGTGTAGCTTGTAATGTGTACATTATTAGTCTTTCTAGGGATACTTATTGTTATTTCCTCTTTGTGTTTCATGTTTTAACTTTGCGCATGTTTTCTTTGTTTCGTTCCATGTGCATTGACACATAACAGGATGATTGTTTATCACGAAACCTGGCGAGAAGAATACGGTAATGAACATAGACAAGAATATATTATTTGAGGTTACGAATGGCATTTAGAGGTCCCATTACTCGTGGTAGATTGGATGACGTGGTCTGCTTTTTCGCATAAGTTTGCCGAACATCGATACCTGCACTGTTTTGAAACCGGTATCAGGCCGGTCTTCTTCCGTGAGAAGGGCCTCTCCATCAGGAGTCCGGACCGGTGATCGACCGGAAGAAGACCAGCGAGAGGTGGGCGTGGAACGGCCGGTGGATCGGGAGGGAGTCATTCGACCAGTATTGGACGGAGAACGGGAAGGAGGTTCACTGGGCTCTTTCCCATATGGACCAGGAGTGGGTCCAGTACGGGCCACCCAGGCACTGAAAATAAGGAGGGAGGGAGGGGACTCACTTGTATATTCGAGCATATTTCGATTGAGTTGGAATGACACCTCTTTCCCATCCACGAATCATCGTCGTCGACATGAATTGACATAACGAGGTCCATGCTATAATCAGACATGACCTTTCGGGAACTGTCAAGGGACCTTCGCGGCGACGAGATGACGTCATATCTGCTATCACCTGAATATTCGTCGATGTATTGTAGTACCTAATATAATAGAGACTTTATCATCTATGACATCTAACAGTCTGGTTATAGGCTTACATGCTACCGTAACAGTTCGCGCAGTTGTTTAACTCTAATTGAAGCTTTTGGTATGTGTTCTCACTTCGGGCAATAATCGATAAAGTATTCGGAAGTTCTCGACGGGAACATTGACAGCCGCCCGATGGAATCCTCCCAACTCGGTCAGACTCAGTTGGAATGAACTCAACTCCTCCGAAGTGCCATCAGCAAAGACGTACACGCCTTCGGACAACGTCTGACAAGGGAATACTTGGCACGGTGCCAAACCTGCATCATAGCCAGGAGAACTCTTTTGATTCTCTCTTCCGTCCTCCAATCCCCATCCACTCCGAAGCAGTGTTCATACTGTGGTTGCATCTCGAAGAACCTGTCGAATGTCTGTAACAGACGTCTGTCACATCGTGTGTCTTGTAGTCACTTCTAATGAGAAGATGCTCAATAGTGGAACGAGAGACCTTTACGCCTATTTCGTAGAGTACACCGTAGTCGGTGGGATAGAGTTCCGCGGCAAACTTCATCTCTTCCTTTGTTCGACCGATGGACAGACTCTCTCGAGGAGGTCTTCTCGATGGACTTCGACGGGCCAAGTAGTCCCTGAGACCAGAGGATGAGACACTGGACGCGCACCTGTAGATCCCACCGACCTTGGTCGACGGATTCGGTACAACCGACTTCTTGTATCCAAGAAGCATGCGAGATGCTGAGAATGTGCTGAGCAGAGTCCAGACTGAGACGAGACAAGTCCGCTCGGGTACGGTAAGTGGCCCTTCGCGACGGGTCGCAGACGTGACGTCGGCTACTACCTGTGTGTTGAAATATGCCAAGGATATTGTTGTCAACACACATGGTCCCAAAGGGATTCAACACGAAAATACACAGAATACGGTAGTGTTGCGTTGATGCATTAGCACCGCCAAGTAGGTACTGTATGTGTATGTCGGGAAACACTGCCACTTTTTGTAAACTTGATCTTGTAATACTAACACCGGAATTAACAAAAAAATCTTGGTGTTATGTGTTCAGTCATTTGAACTTTCGTCAATTTTTTCGTTGGAAGATCAGCATTTCCCTCACAGACGCTACTCACCAATTGGGGCTTGTTAATCTGGACATCAGGCTTCATTTCAGATCAAGCAATCAGCCACCAGATGACATCTCATCTGGCTTAGCCTGATGAGACGGAAAACATCTCAGATCATGTCTTAGCCCACTGGCAAAAGACTTTTCTTTTCAGTGTTTCGTGGGAGATTTCTATTTCATGAGAAGGTGTAAAGCTATGGCTGCAACTCTTGATGATTGCCTACTCTGTAATACTAACAAGAAGATGTTTGACGTGGAAAGAACTCTCACCTCCGGCAACAATTTGAAGAGCAATTCGAATGCTTCGCAAGGCACGGAGACCACGGCGCGATGGAATCCACCCAATTCCATCAAACATTCCGAATATTTCGATATTTCATCCGAATCACCACCGGCGAAGGAATAAACACCATCGGAGAGCGTCTGCAATGGAGGTTCCACTGGCTCTCCGTTTTAAGTTCTCTTTCCCACCAACAATTCAAGTCTTGCTATTACAATGAATGCTGTCTAGGATTGGTCAATCCGAAAATGTATTTTGTAGTTTATATAAGGTGAGATCGAAGTCTGCACCTGCATGAGGGCGAGAAGGACACGTTTCACCCTCTCGTCACATCTCCAGTCGCCTTCAACACCAAAGCATTTCTCCAGGTCGGGTCTATGCGTGAAGAACCTTTCGAACGCCTTAACAGAGCTTCACTTGAGGAGATCTCGTATCCAAGACCATGATGGAACCAACTTCAATCCTGACGTTACATTTCTCAGGAAATGCTTGTTACTAACAATAAGCAACAGACAATGTTAGTAATGAAACGTAACAACTTTGCTTCGATGATTTTCTGAAACTAACAACAATTTCGTATCTGAACTGTTACGTAGAGTGTGTACAACACTGAATGTTTACGCTCTTTTGAATACGTTGATCGAAATTCATTCATCTTTCAAAAATATATTCCACAATGTACAAATTAGTGCAGTTCGGAGACCACAATGAATCATTTTTCGGAGAGAAAAAGCACCGACTACGGTAGAATAAGTACCTTGAGTCCAATGTCATAGAGAACTCCATAATGTGTCGGCCAAAGGGAAGACACAAACTCCAATTCCTCCTTCGTCCGCCCGAGTCCCTGCGGGGACGCGGCGCCTCCGAGCAGAGAAAGATCGTGCGGCTGTCCGGCCATCACCATGTTATGCACGAAATGAAGATGTCGCCTAGTAACCGTATCCTCATTGTCTCTCGTTATCATTACATGTAGTACTAGTTATTTCCCTGATAGGGACACACCCCCTGAGGGACGATGACGAGTTCACTGAGAAGGCTCCTCGGACTCGATATACGTCATTCAGCACTCTCCGCCAGAGACCTCATAACAGCTAAAGGTAGATCATAGCCAATGTCATGATGATCCCCCCTTAACCATCCGAGTTCCGAGTTCTGGTGATAGTTGTTCGTACTGTTCTTTTGCTACAAAGATTCCGGAAATCACTGGGGTTTCTCAGAAATTGTTATTGTCAATATCTTGGTATTCTTATTATTTGGATTCAACAAACATCCATTTACTTGGCATAAACAAAGTGAAAGTTTCTACACGGCTGGGAAAATAGCGTGTTTTCTTTCGAATTGCAGTCCTAACAACAAAACTGTTTATCACAGTGTGGAAAGGGGAAATACACACATAGTACAAGGAGAATTCTTATTCGTGGAAAACAAGTCGCCGTGGTTTGCTCTTATCGAATGCGCGGTACATGGGAACTTCGACGGTTTTGCTGCTTTCGGATGAATTGGACTTCGTCTCACTGTAGAGACCCTTCGTCGAGGTCGTCGACGTCTTCTCCGCTTCGATGGCTTTCGGCGGATTCTTCCGAGCCAACCAATTCCTGCAAGAACATCCACTTGATTCTTCCATTTCATCATCGACGTCCATTCCAAGAATACACATCACAATGTTAGCGATATTTAGTCAACAAAAGCCGACGTCTTGCATCTCACTTTAATTTGATAAGCCAAGTCTGCTAAATAGGTTTTTGAAAGGAAAGTTATTCAAAGATTATAATGGTAATGAGCAAATAGACTAATTGGATATGTTATTCCTTGAATGAGTGCAATTCCTACTGGTAGGCAGTCGCATATCGCGAGTTCTTCGGGATAACCGATCGTTGCCATCCACGCATCATTATCGTGTGGATGTAATTGCAAATGGAGGTCCACGTCGTGATGACACAAGTTCTCTCGGGGACGGAGAGAGATCCCTCCTGGCGGGACGACGAGATCATGTCCGCTATTATCTTAACAGGACAGAGTTATCCATGCTATTAAGTTATCCGCACAGTTTTGGCACGATTATTTCTGATGTTGTGTCTATGGGATGATGGCTGTGCAGCCTGCGCATACGTTTCATGTATGGGCTTTTCTTACTCATCATGGTCAAGTCTCATTTCCCACCAGTTTACAGTGCACAGAATGAGTTCTTCCTGTCAAAACAAGGAAGAGTCTAGACCCTGAATGGCATATGTGTCAGAATCTCATTAGTTTGGCTTCATAGAGGATGTCTCATGTTGTGCTGACCTCAGGAAGGAGTTTGAACACGATTTCGAAGCACTCGGCGGGAACGGGAATGGCTGCCCGATGGTATCCCCCCAACTCGAGGATTCCGTCCGAGAAGCTCTTGATCTCGTCCGGATCCCCTCCGGCAAAGATATAGATTCCATCGGAGAGACACTGAATCAGCTGATGCAACTCGAACACTCTCTGACTGAGCAGCCATTGTTAATGCCAGTATCTCTTTGCATCATGGAATATGCAAGCTTGAGACAGGCAGAAGCTTTTTTGCTGTAGCATAATGTGAGATACGAAAAAGTAGCGAATAAGCAACGTCTGACACAACAAGCAGTAGTTGACCGAACGAACTGACCGCCATGAGTGCTAACAATACACGCTTGATACTCTCGTCGGTCCTCCAGTCTCCTTCCACTCCGAACAGCTTCTCCAATTCTGGCTTTTGTTGGAAGAATAGGTCGAATGTCTGGAATATGCACAATTGGTTGTTGCTCTCTGTGTTCTCTTCCAACTAATCATCTGTCACATCCTCATCATATCTAATGAATTCAATTTGTTTGTTTGACAAAGAGGATAATATTCGCACCTTCTTGCTGATATCGTAGAGGACACCGTAATGTGTTGGCCAGAGGTTCGAGACATATTCCAACTCTTCCTTTGTTCGTCCAATGCCAAGTGTGGGAGGACCATTTCCTTTCTTCGGTGCCTTCCAGATCGCAGTTTGCTTTGCTTCTTGGGGAGCTCTTCCATATGGTCCTGGTTTGAGTCCCGTCCGTGCCAGCCATGATCTGCAAATCATATCTGTCATTTCTTGTGCGTCCATTGTGTGTTTTCTCTGAAAGGTCCTTTACTCATGAATGCACAGAACTAACAATAAGATGCGTAAAACTGCTGCGGCAAGCAAATGATTTTGTAAAGGGGGGGGGGGTGGATGCAAAGGCTAACCAACATTGTTCAGTGTTAATTAGCTGTTATGACTTAGTGAACCAAATTTACGCTAACTCAATAAACTAACACAATGAATATCCCGCACAAAGATTTCACAATAAGTTTGCTCGACTCATGGACAAGCTAACAGAAAGCCGAGCAAATGAAACTATGGGAAACAGCACAAAAGGACTTCCATGAGGTACTAGACCCGAACGAATGGTACTGGAAATAGGCGTTCCTCCTCTGTATAAGGTAGAAATGTATATGACCTGTATATCTCAGCATATTTGGAGTGTGTTGGGATGACTGCTTTGTGCCAACCGCGAGTGAGTGTCGAACAGGTGAATTTGCACAATGATGTCCAGGTTTCGATAACACAAGTCCTCTCGGGAACCGTGAATGGTCCTTGTGGACGGTTCTGAGACGAAACGTCTGCGATCACCTGGAGAAGAATGCCGTAGTCTCTCGACCATTACATTTTCACCACTTTATAAAGATCTGTAAAACACATTTGCACCGTTACATCCTTGGAATACTGTTACAAAACAAAAAAGCATAGATCGCCCGTATTCAAGGCCTATCGCCTTTTGTTTAAGACTTATGTGAAGCACTCGCACTTCCTCCTCGGCTCTTATTGTTATTGCAGTTGAAAAATATGGCAGCAAACGATTTCATGTAGCGAGGACAACAAGTTCTTACTTTTGTTTACTATTCGAGATTGTTACCTAAAAATGTATTAATTATCTATTGTAGCCTGTTCGCTAATTGTGCGACATTCGCGGTACGTGAGACGGGTTCCCCATTATCCATGGCTTATATGTCTACATATTATTATATTATATTAATTTCCCTAGGGCTTATTGTATTTTGACACAAAGGACAGCGAACCTTTGGAGTACAAATACTGATATTTAATAATAAGAAGTACAGTACCGTACAATGTCGTAGCAGTTATTAATGCTCTCCATTCCCACAATCAATGTGAGTTCTTCCTAACAATAAGTATTCGTGCTTTTCCCCATTTTATGTATCCCCTCATTATCAGAAGGATGATAATTGTGGATGATAATTGCCTTGTGCAAGTTTTTCCCCGAACATAACACGGAAGTCTGTGCTCACCTCTGGTAGCAGATTGAATAGTAGATCAAATGCTTCAACTGGAATGGCAATCGCTGCCCGGTGATAGCCTCCCAACTCAAGGATGCTTTCTGTGAACGACTTGATCTCCTTTTGATCTCCTCCAGCAAAGGTCCATACGCTGTCCGAAAGAGTCTAACAAAGCAAACCGTATTTGACCCATTGCAGTACCTGCATCAATGCCAAGAGTACTCGTTTGATCTTCTCGTCAGTTCTCCAATCTCCTTCCGTTCCAAAACATTTTTCCAAGTCTGGTTTATGTTTGAAGAAACGCTCGAATACCTGAAAATGTACATTAGTGCTTGTTTTTAATTGTAGAATAAGAGGTGTACAAGAACAACATGTAGAATACTCATAACAATAAGACACATATTGCTTTCTCTCTCTCTGAGATATTTTTTATATCAATTCAAAATAATGACGTTTTGATATACTTTATACAACTGATTTGTTGAAGCGTATAAAGAGAGATACGGAAGATTCACATTTCTGAACATCCAAAAGTAACATTTATTATCTGCCACTATTTATAGCTATACTTGAATGTTACTAGGATCTTTTGGAATATAATCACAATAGACTATTGCTTGTATTATACATTAACATATGTATTTACATAGTATTCGAGCCTGTGGCGAAGTATATTTTGATCTATATGTATGTTGTGTAATGCCGTACGCGTACATGGTCTAAATTTGTGGGCATACCACGAGCTCGGTACCATAACACTCTTTTTTTAAAATTAGATCTTGGTATTAACAAAAGAGATTCATGGAGGTATTGCGGACGTAAATTTCATAAGTTACCTTTAGTGTTAAATGGAAAGATGTTGCAAGTGCAGTGTGTGAGTAGCCACAGTACAAGGGGGATACCGTACCTTTTTGCCGATCTCGTAGAGCACTTCAAAGTCCATGGGCCAGACATTGGCCACGAAGTTGAGTTCTTGGCGTGTCCGTCCAATGGGATTCTTGTCCTTGGAGAGGCACATCTTGCTCAACTCGCTGCCCATCACCATCCTCAAGGCGATATGACGATCCCCATCCGGACTCCTCCTTATGTATATTCTGGAGACCGAGCCGAACTGACACACCCCCATCATGCTCCATACACGTGAGGACAAGAAGGCCATCTCCCAGGAGATTACGATAGTCCCTCTACCTCCTGAGCTACCTCACGAGCTACCTTGCGAACCATGCTCATTTTCTCGCAGAAATGACGTCACATGTGGTGTACACGTGAGAAAGCAAAGTGTTCTTTCTCTTGTTGACCATCTATCTAATTGTCAGCAGCTACAATGTCTCGTGAGCTAAATCGTGAGCTTCTCTCGTGGTTCTACGATGAGCAGGTGAGAAAAGTGATTGTTGTTGTGGTGAGAATTGCTTGTTCTCTTCTAGATGATCGTGTTGGATTGACCTTGTTCCCGATTTTCTCTTTTGCTGTTCCGGTGTCCCATCCTACATTCCCATCCCATCCATTAAATGTGCTGTGAATATTCGCGCGGCTATTCGTGGTATTCGCTGTTCCCTCATGTCTGCCATAGTATCGGTTATTCCATAGTAATAGTAGTGTGGGACAACACGCACCTTTCACGGGAACCATGGGATGGTCCCATGTGGGGCGATACTCTTATCTGCTGCTACAACCATTCTGGGTATAAAGGTGGCTTGCATGGGCAGGGCGATCCCCTGAATCGGGGTCTATCAATGTCTTTGATCTACACGCAGCCTATCGCCCTTTGTTGGCCTCGATTCGGCAGATCGACAGTTCTTTTCTGTTGGGAAGAGTTGCTATTGATGTGGGAATATCGTCCATTTTGTCTTTGGATCTTCTTTTCTTGTATGTTCTGCCATTTCCGCCCCCACAATTGTTGATGGTTTGTTGTAGAAACTTCCCCTGTTCTTCCCTTCCACCTGTCCTTATCGCTTGTCTTGTGAGGTTCCCGTTGATCTTTGTCTCGTCTGGTCCCATTCACTGGCTACGTGCAGTTCGTGGGTTTCACCGTCTTGTCATCATTGTGTTTCATATGGGAGGACACAACGCTGCGAACGGCGATAAAGGCAGTGATTGCCCAGAATCTGTCCATTCTCGTATGCAGCGAGGCTGCCTGCGAAAAATTGAGTTTTGTTATTTGTTCATGATTTTGCTGTTGGAGGAGGAGGAAACGTGGCAAGTCAGAAGCTGACTGGCTGCCGTTGCCTCTCGTTGAGTTCCTTTTTCCTTTTCACTTCTCCAGTTTCTCGCTGCTCTTCGCCTTTTTTCCAAAAATCCAATATATAATTCTCGCCATTGTTGTGTTATCTAGCCCCCGGGGGTGTTCCTTTCTTCTCTTTCCATACATCCGCTTCACACACAGGATTTTGAAGTTGTTCAAGAAGCGCCAATCTAAAATTTGCATATCTCTTTGTTGACTCTTTAAATCCACTGTTATTACATACAAATAAAATGACGGTCATGAAACGCTCTTTACAAACACTTCAGCTTGTTTTTGAATAACCCTCTGTTACCGTAGCTGACCAACGGCTACACCACACGAATGGGCGCTTTTTCGAAAACATATTTTTTATTTATGGTGTGCTCCATGGCCGGTTGTCGTAGATCAAAAATTCTGAATTCCGTTGCCAGCTTGAGGCTGTCTCCTGTGTTCCGCCTTATGATTGTCTGCTACCCGCACAATTTATACCTTGTCGCGTTATTGCGTCTGCATTCCATTTTTCTAATGCATTCTTACACAATTTGGGGGGATTGTGTCCAGTCGTTTTTTCTTACTTCTCTTCTCCCCTTACTATGCCAATTTCTATATAATTATGGCTGTTTGCGTGGAGATCGGCCGAGTAATGATGGTTTATTCGCAGGAATGTCAGCCAAAGCAGTGAGTGAGTTGAGCGGCAAAGAGCTGTTGTACCGACACTTGGACAAGACGGGATACGTCTTCGCCCCCAAGGCACTTCGACTCAACGAGAAAGACGATTTCGATGCAGTCGCGAGGAATTCGGATTGGATTTCGAAGGAGAAAGGAGTGATCAAGCCCGATCAGCTGATCAAGAGAAGAGGGAAACACGGACTCGTCAAGTGTGGAGATCTCGCTGAATTGAGACAATGGTTCAATGAAAAGAAAGGAACATACGTACAGGTATGTGCTTTTTTATTATTTACTGAATATTTGATGCCAACGTGCCATTTTCCCATTGCTCAATGCTCCACGTTGAGATCTTTGTTAGTTATGATCATTGCTGCTTCTCTTTTTGTTCGTGGTGTTCCATTCTACGTGGCCCATAAACCTCCTTTCCACATATTCGTACACACATAACCTCTGTTCAACTATAATTACAATATTCTATAGTACGAAAACAATATAGTTAGTTTTAGATGAATGTGTATTGTGGTGGAATATACGGAAAGTGTCTCAGATCGGGAAGGCGACCGGCCGCCTTCACACATTCATCGTCGAGCCATTTGTGGCCCATGCGGACTCCGATGAACTCTATGTCGCCATAGTCTCCGGACGGGATTCGGATACAATTCTCTTCTACGAACAAGGAGGAGTCGATATCGGAGATGTCGACCAGAAGGTACCGTATTCGGTCGTTCCACGCATTCAACATTCAGGCACGTCGTCTCGAAATCCCGGTTTCGTTGAATGATGAGGAACAGAAGCCGACGGATGCTCAGTTGACGGCGTTGGTGAAGGACCTCGGCAATCGCACCGCGTCAGTTCTTTCTCTCTCCTGCCTAATGATGTTCTCTCCATGCGTTCCCAGTTCGGGTGAAAGTTGATATTCTTCCGATTCACACGCTACTTATTTCGAACACGTCGGGGTTGCGAATGAATTTGTATTGATAATTTTTGTTGTAAAAGAATATCAAAGGAACGGGTTCATGACATGAAAGTGAGAAATATGTGAATGTCGCCCTTTCAGTCTGGTGAAGTCGTTCATCGCCGAGTTGTATTCCGTATACAAGTGGAATCACTTCACGTACCTCGAGATCAATCCACTTGGTCAGCTTCTCCCGCTCCTGACCGTTGTTTCCAGTAGTCAAGGACAACAAGGTGTACATCTTGGATCTGGCCGCCAAGTTGGACGAAACCGCGCTGTTCCTGTGCTCCGAACTGTGGAGAGGGCGAAAGGACGAACCAATCGAATTCCCGGCGCCATTCGGACGCGATCTCACTGCCGAGGTACGGTATTCATGATGTTAAAATTCTTTGTTTCTCAATTCTATCTTCTTTTTATTTCGTCCTTGCTTTGCAATGCTGCGATCGCGCAACTGGTGTTCACGATAAGGCTGGTTTATCACATAAAAACATGACGAATTGATATCACATTAGAGGTGGATGGGGATAATGATGTTTCTGTTCAGGAGCAGTACATAGCAGACCTCGATGCAAAGACAGGCGCCTCCTTGAAACTGACGATCCTAAACCGAAAGGGAAGAATATGGACGATGGTTGCCGGTGGTGGAGCCAGTGTTGTTTTCACGTGAGTCTCCCCTTTGTCGTACATTGTGATTGTATTTGCTCTTTTTGGTGCGTATCCTTGATTATAGGAAGGAAAGTTAACAAGAAATGTATTAAATGCGCGAATTATAGTGAGCGCGAAATTTGCCGGGTTTGAGGCTTTCCCGTTCTATCCAACTTTCTTCACGTGAGTGAATTGCTCTGTGGTCCCTTCCATGGGGGGGGGGGGGGGGGGGGGGGGGGGGGGGGGGGGGGGGGGGGGGGGGGGGGGGGGGGGGGGGGGGGGGGGG